>JAFMOC010000009.1:7550000-7675000 GCA_019802505.1 Corydoras sp. C115 | reverse complement strand
CGCCTCGTCAGATTCACGGAGGATCCGAGAGCCGAAGTGACGATGAGGCAGAGTTTATCACCAACATTCATCTCTGAAGACGTTCGGCCCCGTAACACAACGCCGGATAAATCACACGCCGGAATTATCCTCCATCACCAGGACGAGAGAGAGAGAGAGAGAGAGAGAGAGAGAGAGAACGCGGTCTCCGGCGTGTTGCCACGACGACCATCAATTTAAACTTTAATTAACGTCACCAAAGTCAAATTGACTCGACTTGGTTAAACTCGTTTGTGCAACACTGTGGTAGAGTTTGTTCTATTCATATGTCCCCACTTAATGGGGTGGGGGGGTCTGACCTCGACCCTGTGTGAGGGGGGGGTCTGTTATGACCTTTGCTTCCAACCAATCAGTGAGTCTGAGTGCAGGTTCTCCAACCTGGTGTTAGATGGAGGTTCTGCAGAATAACCTGTCCTTCATGTCCATGACAGCAGCGCATTAGAACATGTATGTCCTGTATGTCCATACGTAGGTGGACACCCGTACTGACCCCTGGACTCTTAATGGTCATAAATGTACTTCTGGTCCACGTTCTTTGGTCGGAGATGGGGTCATGAAGATGCAGCTGGTTCAGTTTGGTGTGGAACTCCAGCGTGTCGTGCCCCCCCCACCCCCACAGGTGTAATGTGTTTGTGTATTTGCCCTCAGCCTTCTGCACAGAGCCTCTTTACTGCAGCCTGAACACATTAAAGTGGAAACGTGACGGCGAGCCGACGCCGTTCAGTGCTTTGACTGAAGAGAGACGAAATACAGAATGCTGTCTTTTCGGAATCTGTTCTGGATTTGGGGTGAAGGGGGTTCTGCGTATGATTTGCACTAAATGCCCACAGAGATGGGATAGGATGGGATGGGATAAGCAAACTCCACCCAGATTGGGATTCGAACCGGGAATCCTTAGTGCTGACTGAGAGGAGAACATGCTAAACCACTAAGCCAGCGTGCCACCCATTTCAAGAAACCTTAACCAGATTAGTTTGCTCACAGTGTTGGCAGATCGTTCCACTCCATTTGTCTTCATTAGATCTTTCTTTTTTTTTAGATGGATTTTTTTGCTGCGTGTTCAAAGAATTAAACAGAACAATAAGTTTTACGATGTGGCACAGTGACTTTAAGGTTTAGCATGTTCTCCTCTCGGCGCTGGCGGTCCAGGTTCGAATCCCAATCTGGGTGGAGTTTGCATATTCTCCCCGTGTCCGCGCGGGTTTCCACGTTCCAACTCCGGGTTCTCCGGTTTCCTTCCACAGTCCAAAAACATGGATCAAGGTCAATTGAATTCTCCAAATTGCCCCATACAGAGTGTGTGTGAGTCAGTGAGTGTGTGTCCAGCGATAGATTGGCATCCTGTCCTGGGTGTATCTGCCCAGCGCCCGAAACGTTCTCCCCTGGATGGGCATGGAGAACCCCCCCTCCCCTCTGTGAAGTAGTGGAAGTTAATGGATGGACGGAAGCGTTTTACAAACCTTTGAATGTCGACGCCATCAATTTCACACGTGAAATAAGAGTCTAATTAATTTGTCGTTTAACGGGAAATGACCTCATGATGTAATAAAGTCCGGCAGAGTGAGGTCAGCTGACCTGCATTACTTTTAGAAAGTGCAGTGGATCAGAACCGCACCGTGATTTAAAGTTCCATCCATCAATTATCTTCCACTTTATCCTCTACTTGGGTCAGGGGGGGAGGGTTCCCCATGCCCATCCAGGGTAGAACGTTTCGGGCGCTGGGCAGATACACCCAGGACAGGACGCCAATCTTTCACTGCACACACACACTCACACAGACACACTCAATATGGGGCAATTTGGAGAATTCAATTGACCTTGAATCCATGTTTTTGGACTGTGGGATGAAACCGGAGAACCCGGAGGAAACCCATGGACACGGGGAGAACATGCAGACTCCACCCAGATTGGGATTCGAACCGGAAATCCCCAGCGCTGAGAGGAGAACATGCTAAAACCACTAAGCCACCATGCCGCCCGCGATCTAAAGTTAAAGGTGAAATGCGGGAGCAATCCATCATCGCGACGCAGGAGGTGCGAGGCCGCTCAGTGCTGCTGATGTGCCATCACTCCCTCTGGGGTCGTCTGAGCTCGACGGCGGGAGGATTCATGTCCCTCCTCACGTCACGGCGGCGGGTGGAGGACGCTCTGATGACGTGATCAGAACCTCAAACAGGGTTAATGAACCTTAAGGTCCGTCCACCACCCACACGACGCCGGTGTGTATGTGTACCGTATTACATTAGAACCCTACAGAACACACATCACCATATGTTGAGGTTCTACATGGAGAACGCCTCCATACGGTCAGATGGAGCAGAGAACCGATATCCACCATCCAAATGCACATCCACTGTGTGTGTGTGTGTGTGTGTGTGTGTGTGTGTGTGTGTGTGTGTTTCAAAGGTAAATTGACAAAAAGACCTTAAATAACAAATTATAAGCAGCATTCTGGTCATTTTTTTTATTTTATCTGTTCGTT
The DNA here is from genome assembly GCA_019802505.1 of Corydoras sp. C115. Taxonomy (NCBI): domain Eukaryota; kingdom Metazoa; phylum Chordata; class Actinopteri; order Siluriformes; family Callichthyidae; genus Corydoras; species Corydoras sp. C115. The sequence goes on along the minus strand of JAFMOC010000009.1, from coordinate 7,672,479 downwards.
TTAAAGCCAGTCGTTCGGATCAGACGTGGCATCTGTGCTGCACCCTCATCATCCACTGTCTGATTCTAGGTTCCCCATGCCCATCCAGGGGAGAACGTTTCGGGCACTGGGAAGATACACCAAGGACAGGACGGCAATCTATCACTGACGTATACACTTTATATATAAAGGGGCAATTTAAAGCAGCCAAGTCACCTTCAATCTATCCGTTTGGACAGAGAACCCGGAGAAACCCCACGTGGACACGGGGAGAACAATAAATAAAGTTGCACAGTATTCATCCATCCATCCATTATCTTCAGCTTTATCCTATATATTAGGGTCGCGGGGGAGGGGGGTTCCCGATGCCCATCCAAGGGAGAACGTTTCGGGCGCTGGGCAGATACACCCAGGACAGGATGCCAATCTATCACTGTACCCACACTCAGACACACACACTCTTTATGGGGCAATTTGGAGAATTCAATTGACCTTGAATCCATGATTTCGGACTGTGGGAGGAAACCGGAGAACCCGGAGGAAACCCATGCGGACACGGGGAGAACATGGAAACTCCACCCAGATTGGGATACGAAACGGGAATCCCCAGCGATGAGAGGAGAACATGCTAAACCACGAAGCCCGCACTGTATTCATGACACACACTAAATAATGTTAATAATGTTAAAAGCATCCATCCATCCATCTCCTCTACTAAGGTTGCGGGGGGGGGGGGGGGCCTGCATCTGTCCATCCATCCAATCCATCACTGGGCACACACTCACTCACACATACTATATAGGGGCAATTTAGAGCCTTCCATTTACCTTCAATCCATGTTTTTGAAATGTGGAAGGAAACCCAAGCTGACACAGGGAGAACATGCAAACTCCACCCAGATTGGGATTCAAACCTGGAATCCCCAGCGCTGAGAGGAGAACATGCCAACTACACCATGATGGCGGTTAAAAGCTGCGTTCCGCTTTTATAAAAGTCCCGAAGTCCAAAGTAAATAAGCAATAAACACTAAATAATTAAATAAATAAATAAATAAATAAATAAAGGGCGGCACGGTGGCTTAGTGGTTAGCATGTTCTCCTCTCAGCACTAGGGATTCCCGGTTCGAATCCCCATCTGGGTGGAGTTTCCATGTTCTCCCCGTGTCTGCGTGGGTTTCTTCCGGGTTCTCCGGTTTCCTCCCACAGTCCAAAAACATGGATCAAGTCAATTGAATTCTCAAAATTGCCCCATATAGAGTGTGTCTGTGTGAGTGAGTGTGTGCCCAGCGATGGATTGGCGCCCTGTCCTGGGTGTATCTGCCCTAGCGCCCAAAACGTTCTCCCCTGGATGGGCATGGGGAACCCCACCGCGACCCTAATAGAGGATAAAGCGGGAGATAATGAATGAATGAATAAATAAATAAAACATTTATTAAATAAATAAATAATTGAATAAATAATTAAATAAATAAAGGTTTTAACGCCGACTCATTTAAGCTCGAAGTGAAGCTCATTAAGGTCCAGTCTGACACATCGGATCAGAACCCCGACCACAAACCCACAGAACGCCATTAAATCTGACGGCTCAGCGTTTATTAACCGAGTTAAGCTCGGATTTCCACGTCCCGACCCTAAACCCACAGGAACGGGGGAGCAGGGTGCGGGCTGAAGGGTTTTGAGGTTGTTAGTATTTTTCAGATGCCCCATTCCATCAGCGGGGCATTTCCGGGTCTCAGACCGGCTGCTTGACGGAGATGGAGTTCGAACCCTGAACCCTCAGGTCAACAGTCCATCATACCTCCGCCTTTCATAAAGGAGGGAGGTCCGGTCATGTGACCATACAGATTCCTGCTCCACAGTCAGCGTCCCACATGAGATTAATCTGTAATCTGAAGATGTTAACGTTGTTAATCTGGTTTCTGATGAGAACCAACGGGAGATAATTTGTACGCCATCAGCTGACTGGCTAATTAGTCGCACGGGAACTCAATTAAATCTGACGATGGGGAAATGAAAAGCCCTCGTTTCAGCCCCAATGAGACGCCTGTTCTCCGGCACCGCCGCCCCACCCATCACCGGCGGACTGATAACCAGGACAGGCAAATATCAAGAACACGTGTGTGTGTGTGTGTGTGTGTGTGTGTGTGTGTGTGTGTGTGTGTGTGTATGTGTGTATATACACTCTACACACTGATATCAGAGGGGATGCATGTGACCTGATCACCATGTTGTCTTGTGCCCCAATGAGAAAACCGTGAGTTCTGCAGCTGTGAGTTCTCCATTTAGAGAACGTAAAGAGGATCATTAAGAAATAAAATAATACATACTTCCACTTAATAATACTATCCTCTATTAGGGTCGGGGGGGGGTTCCCCATGCCCATCCAGGGGAGAACATTTCGGGTGCTGGGCAGATACACCCAGGACAGGGCGCCAATCTATCACTGAACACACACTCACTTACAAAGACACACTCTATATGGGGCAATTTGGAGAATTGGAGAAAACCGGAGAACCCGGAGGAAACCCACGCGGACACTGGGAGAATGTGTAAACTCCACCCAGATTGGGATTCAACCCGGGAACCCCCAGCGTCCAGCACTGAGCCACTGTGGCAGTCGATTTGGTCAAAATGACTAAATGGAATCAAATAAAGGTGATGTGGACGGCACGGTGGCTAAGTGGTTTAGCATGTTCTCCTCTCAGTGCTAGGGATTCCCGGTTTGAATCCCAATCTGGGTGGAGTCTCCATGTTCTCCCCGTGTCCGTGTGGGTTTCCTCCGGGTTCTCCGGTTTCCTCCCACAGTCCAAAAACATTGATCAAGGTCAATTGAATTCTCCAAATTGCCCCATATAGAGTGTGTGTGTGTGTGTGTGTGTGTGTGAGTGAGTGTGTGCCCAGCGGTAGATTTCGCCCCCCACTATCCTGGTTGTATCTGCCCAGTGCCCGAAACTTCCCCCCCACCCCCACATGTAAATAAGCGTCTTTAAACTTCTGAAAGAGGACAGATTGATTCTATTCAGAGAGAAATCCGAGACTGAACTCCGGCTCCCTGCAAACGTCCCGCGACGGGCATTAAGGTAAAGAGCCTGACGAATGGAGCCGAGCAACAGATGGCCTGAATTCAGTAATTCGGCTCCTAAATCACGCGACGCCGCGGCTGCCGCGCGAGATAAAAGCACAGCCGAGAGTATACTTCACGGCAAAGCTCGCAGATTGCTTCCTGTGAATGTTAATTTAATGATCCCATTTCGTCAGGGAAAGCATTTTTTTGGTTGGTTTTTTTAACCTCATCATTTTTCTGATGATGGAGGAGTCGGTACCCGCCCGGCTCGGCGTGCTCGGATCAAACGAGCCGCGTCGCTTTAACGCCGATGTCACGATGGCGCGATGCGGCGCGGGTGCGGAGCTATTGTTCGGTGGCGGCATCCCCGCCGCTCCACCGAGGCGTTCTCAACGCCGGAACCGGGTGGCGCCATCGCCGTTCCACTAACGGGCTCAGAACAAACCCGGGCCCGCTTTAATCTCAGCTCTCTGAGAGTTGAAAGGCCTCCGCCGCGGCGTCCCGTTGCCGTCCGGCGCCTCCGTCCTCCTGCGCTCAGGTTCTGAAGTTGGTTAATGAAAGGCTGATGATCGGGGAAGAACTAAATGATGGGTAAACATCTCCAGGGGTTTTTTGGTTCTTCATTCATGTTCCAACGTTCTTTCATCGGCGTCGTGAGCACATCTGATCGCCGGAACCTCGCCGCTACACAACATCAGAGGATCAGGTTGAAAACTGGTCCCTCACCTCCCATGGTGCTTTGCTGCCTGAAATGTCACGCTACAAAGAGTTGAGAGATGATACTCATCCCGAATATTAAGCTGAGCCTAATTTTAATTTATTAAGTTCCATCCATCTATTATCTTCAGCTTTATCCTCTACTAGGGTCGCGGGGGTTGGGGTGGGGGGGGTGTTCCCCATGCCCATCCAATGTAGAACGTTTCGGGCGCTGGGCAGATACACCCAGGACAGGGCGCCAATCTATCGCTGAACACACTCACTCACACAAACACACTATATATGGGGTCATTTGGAGAATTCAATTGACCTTGATTCATGTTTTTGGACCAGGAGGAAACCCACGCAGACACGTGGAGAACATGGAGACTCCACCCAGATTGGGATTCGAACTGTGAAATCCCCAATGCAGAGAGGAGAACAAATTGCGTGGTAGCTCAGTGGGGTCAGGGTGTTGGGCTGTCAATCTGAAGGTTGGCGGTTCAAATCCCAGGTCCACTGAAGTTACCAATGTAGGTCCATGAGCAAGACCCTTAGCCCTCATTGCTCCAGGGGGCGCTGTATCAACCCTGTGCTCACCTTGGAAGTCACTTTGGATAAAAGCGTCTGCTAAATGACCGAATGCAAACGTAATGTAATTATTAAAATAATCTCTGTTTGTTTAGTTAATCTGTGAAACCACTCTTCAGTCTCAGATTATTAATCCAGGCCTCCGTGCAGAAGGTTTCACATTGCAGTTTGTTTCTGACCAGCAATCAGGAACCCGTCAGCGGCGGCGCGGTTACCATGGTGACGTTTATATTAAAGGCATGGACTCCGAATGCGTCAAAGTCAAAAAGTCGAGTTAATCCAATTCAGAAAGTTTTCTTTCAGAAACTCGTTCACAGACGTTCAGAATAACGTTGGGCCAGCGACGGTCTGCGGATCACAGGTCTGATTCTCAATCACAGAACTCTATAGAGCTGCATCGCCTGAAAGTCGTGCCCCCTGCGGCGGCGGCGGCGGCTCCGTGAACCCTGTCCTGTATTCAGAGACGCCGAATCAGAGGAACAGGCAACGTAATCGGCTGGCAAACAAATAATTACATTAATCTGTAAACTAGTAAAAAAAGTAGGAATTCATGAAAGGCCATCAGGGTGTCTTAGTGTTTAACATGTTCTCCTCTTAGCACTGGGTATCCAGGTTTGAGTTCCAATCTGGGTGGAGTTTGTATGTTCTCCCCATGTCCACGTGGGTTTCCTCCCACAGTCCAAAAACATGGATTTAAGGTAAATTGAATTCTCCAAATTGCCCCATATAGATGTGTGTGTGTGAGTGAGTGTGTGTCCAGTGATAGATTTGCGTCCTGTCCTGGGTGTTTCTGCCCAATGCCTGAAACGTTCTCCCCTGGATGGGAATGGGCATGGGCATGCCCCCCCCCCCCCCCCCCCTGTGATCCTGGTAGAGGATTAAGAGGAAGATGATGGATGGATCAATGAATTTGTGACATTATTACAATGTGAGATGTGGATGAATTGGAACTGCGAGTTTGATTTATATTTTGATTTTTTTTTTTTGCTGTACACTACAGATATCTAACTTTAAGTCTTTTAACCTATTTTTTATTTCTTTATATTAGAACTTGATGTTTCATGTGATCCAGATGTGCCGACCAATAAAACGTTTAAATAAAAATTAAAACGTCTGCTCTTGGTTTTAATCTCACGCTTCTTGAATATTTTATCGTGTAAATCTCTTCAAAACCTCAAAATTCAACTTGAAAACTTTTCCCAAGAAGCCTTTCTTTTTTTTCCCTTTCATTGCGTCTCTCATCGACTTTTTGATTCGCGGATTCAAAAAGAGCCTCAGATTGCTGAAAGGTCCAGAAGTGGAGTCCCGGTGTAAGAGTTTGTGCTCGCAATCATCTCGATAATAGAACCCTACAACTGAACCACTAACAGGGGTGATGGCGCACAACCACGAGTACAGCCACGTGGAAGGGGTGGAGGTGGGGGGGGTCTGATACACATGGAGGTGGAGAGGCAGGAGGGTTTCATTTCAACAGCACGGCAGCGACCGCTCCATCAACTCCCGCCGTCACCACGCCCAACGGAAACGGTGCGTGGGCTGGAAACACATTCTGAAGACGAGGTCTGGCTTACGATCGAAACGGAAACGATCGTAAGCCAGACCTCGTGTGTGCCCAGGGATGGAGTGTGTGCCCAGGGATGGATTGGCGCCCTGTCCTGGGTCTATCTGCCCAGCGCCCGAGACGTTCTCCCCTGGATGGGCATGGGGAACCCCACCGCGACCCTAATAGAGGATAAAAGCGGGAGATAATGAATGAATGAATAATAAGTGTCCCAAAATGGCCGAAAGTTTGTTTTCAATCAAAGGACTCTTCTGGGTTTTGCCGCCATTGACCAAAATACTGGTCTGGGATTGGCTGATTTAAAACCTAGGGCAGTAATCTGTGATTGGCTTAGGCAGTTAGGGGCAGGAACTAGACTTCATGATATATACACAGGTAAAGCCTTAGGTGGGTCTCTTACTCATCAGACCCCGAAGGCATCCTTAGCACCTGGAAGCTGAATGAGGCAGACCTGCTGGCCAGCGTTACTTCCTGATGGTGTTCATGAAGAATTCTCTTTGTTCTCAATAAACAAGTTCAGACGACCATCGGCTCGTTCTTTCTGGCTTTCCAAAAATCAAAAGATTCAACAATATATACAGTATATATACACACAAAAATAAAGTTGTACATGTTAATATTTTTAATGTATTTTTTTTGTCTCATGTTGTATGCGATGCGATAAATCCAGTGATTTTGTTTAACGTCCAATCACGTCTTTGTAATTAATGAAACACAAGACGTTCTGTCGTATTCCTCGCTCTGAGGATTCTGTAATTGTAATAAGCGTCGGCGCACAACCACGAGTACAGCCACGTGGAAGGGGTGGAGGTGGGGGGGGTCTGATACACATGGAGGTGGAGAGGCAGGAGGGTTTCATTTCAACAGCACGGCAGCGACCGCTCCATCAACTCCCGCCGTCACCACGCCCAACGGAAACGGTGCGTGGGCTGGAAACACATTCTGAAGACGAGGTCTGGCTTACGATCGAAACGGAAACGAGAACACTGTCAGTCACATGATCAGACGCAGAAACCGTGACCACATCATCCATTACATTAACATCCATCCATTATCTCCCGCTTTATCCTCTAGTAGGGTCGCGGTGGGGTTCCCCATACCCATCCAGGGGAGAACGTTTCGGGCGCTGGGCAGATACACCCAGGACAGGACGCCAATCTATCACTGGACACACACTCACTCACACAGACACACTCTATATGGGGCAATTTGGAGAATTAAATTGACCTTGATCCATGCTTTTGGACTGTGGGAGGAAACCGGAGAACCTGGAGGAAACCCACGCGGACACGGGGAGAACATGCTCCACCCAGATTGGGATTCGAACCGGGAATCCCTAGCGCTGAGAGGAGAACATGCTAAACCACTATGCCACCGTGCCGCCCAACATTAACATAATAATAATAATAATAATAATAATAATAGATAGATAGATAGATAGATAGATAGATAGATAGATAGATAGATAGATAGATAGATAGATAATTTAATGTGAATTTCCCCATTGTGGGACAAATAAAGGTTTATCTTATCTTATCTTATTCGTTACGCACTTTTCATTTTGTAAAATCTCAAAGTGCCACAACAATGGCAAACATCCAACACTAAAAAAATCATTAAATATTATGTATGTATCAATGCATCAACAATTATATTAGAACCGAACATGGAACCGAGGGTTACATAGTTATTTTTTAAATTGTCAGCAGAAATGGTTTATTGAGCTGCATTTGGAAAGCGAACAGGCGAATTCAGTGTGATTGATTTCTGAGTGAAAACACCTTTAACCCTCTGGTGACGGAGGCAGAAACGCCGAGGAGAATGCAGCCGATGGGAAGAACCTTAAACGTGAAGAACCCCAATAAAAACCTGAGCAGAAAGACGTGGAGAGGGCCGTTTGGGTATCTGGTCGAATACAGAGAGGCATCATCAACCTGCCAGTTCCTCTGAAAAGCCTACAGCAGGAACGTTACTCTGAGGTTCCGTCGCTGGCAGAGCGGGTTCTGGGTTCTGGGCTCTGAGTCATAAGCATTTGCAATTGTGGCTTCCATCAACAACCTCATCTCAGCCTGGGCCTCAGAGGCAGGAGGTCCAGATTAATCAGATGATTAATCAGAACTGTTGCAGGCGGAGCAGCGGGGGGGAGGGGGGGGGTCTGTGGTACGACCAAAATAAAGGAGGGCAGCATTTCTACCAAGAATTTTGCCTCCACAGTTGGGAATTTGTTTAATCAGTCATCACAGAATAGTAAACACTGACTTAACACACCAGTGCTGCCAATTTAAAAATGAATTAATAAATAAAAACTTTACAATAATACTGAAAAAAAAAAAATATATATATATGCTTAGTGGTTAGCACGTTCGCCTCTCAGCACTAGGGATTCCCGGTTCGAATCCCCATCTGGGTGGAGTTTCCATGTTCTCCCCGTGTCTGTGTGGGTTTCCTCCGGGTTTCTCCGGTTTTTCCTCCCACAGTCCAAAAACATGGATCAAGTCAATTGAATTCTCAAAATTGCCCCATATAGAGTGTGAATGTGTGAGTGAGTGTGTGCCCAGGGATGGATTGGCGCCCTGTCCTGGGTCTATCTGCCCAGCGCCCGAGACGTTCTCCCCTGGATGGGCATGGGGAACCCCACCGCGACCCTAATAGAGGATAAAAGCGGGAGATAATGAAGATGATATATGATATATATATATATCTATATATATAATATATATATATATATATATATATATATATATTATATATATATATATTTATCTAGTGACGGTACCAATAACAACTTCCAGTGATTTTCATATGTGTACATACACAAAATTCACTGGAAGTTGTTATTGTTCCATCACTAGATAAATTATTATAAAATTATTATTTAATAATTTACCAATAGTCCGTCACTAAAAAATAAATATAGATTATTTTTAAATGTGCGAGAGTAATGACATTTGGGGACCCCGAGCAATATTCCCAACCGACCAACTATTGCTTTCTCAATTTACCAAAATGTTAATATTAAAATGTAAACAATTATAACAAAACAGTCATTTAAGCGTTTATGATAACTGGCTCGTTGCACGTCATAGAATTTAAAGGGACTGGGGTCCCCAGAACTGCTCGGGGCCCTGGGTAATTGGTAGTTTGTTTTCAATCAAAGGACTCTTCTGGGTTTTGCCGCCATTGCACCAAACCAAAAATACTGGTCTGGGATTGGCTGATTTAAAACCTAGGGCAGTAATCTGTGATTGGCTTAGGCAGTTAGGGGCAGGAACTAGACTTCATGATATATACACAGGTAAAGCCTTAGGTGGGTCTCTTACTCATCAGACCCCGAAGGCATCCTTAGCACCTGGAAGCTGAATGAGGCAGACCTGCTGGCCAGCGTTACTTCCTGATGGTGTTCATGAAGAATTCTCTTTGTTCTCAATAAACAAGTTCAGACGACCATCGGCTCGTTCTTTCTGGCTTTCCAAAAATCAAAAGATTCAACAATATATACAGTATATATACACACAAAAATAAAGTTGTACATGTTAATATTTTTAATGTATTTTTTTTGTCTCATGTTGTATGCGATGCGATAAATCCAGTGATTTTGTTTAACGTCCAATCACGTCTTTGTAATTAATGAAACACAAGACGTTCTGTCGTATTCCTCGCTCTGAGGATTCTGTAATTGTAATAAGCGTCGGCGCCTCACGGTGGATTCCATTGTGTTGCGGGAGCAGAAATACAACTTCCTCACTATCTTTAATCTTTTAAGCAGAGCGGGATCTCCGTCTGGATCACTGGCAGGTATTTCCTACTGTGTGTACAAGCGACTGTGTGACTGTGTACCCCCCCCCCCCACCCCCCGGGGCCCTCAGGAGCCGTGCTGCTCGGAAACAATGAGGCTTAGCACGACTCCGGAAGCTCTGCCGGTGCTCAGGGGGCTCCAGAATAAATATGTTTGCTATTTTCATCTCTGGCAGATCAGCTCTTCGCACATCGGGCGGCGTTTCGAATATTTCGGGTTCGTCTGGCGAGCGAGTATCGAGTATCGATCACGTCCTTCCCGCTCAGGCGGCATCATCGCACTAATCTGAAACGATCCAGCGCAGAATCCTGCAGGCTCTTACAATTTGGAAGCTGAAGGCAAGTCTTTATTTTGGAACATCAGAAAACACAAGAGAACACGGGGAGAACATGGAAACTCCACCCAGATGGGATTCGAACTGGGAATCCCCAGCGCTGAGAGGAGAACATGCCAACCAATAAGCCACCGTGCCCCCTCTGTAAAACTTATTCTTAAAATAATAATAAATAATAATCCATCCATCCATTATCTTCCGCTTTATCCTCTATAGGGTCACGGGGGGGGGGGGGGGGCAGAGAAACACACTCTATATGGGGGGGGGGGGGTGGATGAAACCGGAGAGGAGGAACCCACGCGGACACGGGGAGAACATGGAAACTATATGGGGGGGAATCCCCAGCGCTTGGAGAACATCAGTTGTCCACCCTGTTATATGAATCCAGAATTCAGTTTTTGATCCATGTTTTTGGACTGTGGGATGAAACCGGAGAACCTGGAGGAAACCCATGCGGACACGGGGAGAACATGGAAACTCCACCCAGATTGGGATTCGAACCGGGAATCCCCAGCGCTGAGAGGAGAACATGGCAACCACTAAGCCGCCGTGCCACCCTGTCTATATGGGGCAATTTGGAGAATTCAGTTGTCCTTGATCCATGTTTTTGGACTGTGGGATGAAACCGGAGAACCCGGAGGAAATCCCACGCGGACACGGGGAGAACATGGAAACTCCACCCAGATTGGGATTCGAACCGGGAGTCCCCAGCGCTGAGAGGAGAACATGCCAACCACTAAGCCGCCGTGCCACCCTGTCAGGTGGAGCTCTAACTCCTCACCCGTTATTGGGCTGATCCATCAGACTGCAGGCTGCAGCATTAAAGTGTGTAAGTGGAAATTGGACGATCTCGGGCCACGTGGACGGGGTATCTAACAATGGAACATACTGAAAAGTCTGGTTACAATCCGGCTGAAGGGGGTAGAGAGATTATTAAAGCCCTGACGTCCGCCGGCTCTCATTACACGCTTCAAAGCAAAAGTACAAATCCCTTTAACCTGCCCCCGAATGACGGAGAGATGATCAATCACCAACACGGCCGCCGAAACGCCGAAGACGGTGGAGGCGACCCGCCGAGCGCGGGGACTGACAGAAGTCATCAACCCAAAGCTCTGCTCGCGTCTGGGTCACAGACGGTTCAGCTTCGTTGGGTAAAGCTGGTCTTCTCCACCACAATCTGTTTATCAGTGATTTGAAAGGCAGGAGTTATTCAACCCACTGAAAAATCAACAATCTGGCGGCGTGTGTGTATAATGCGTGTGTGTATTTATGTATGTTTGTATATAGGTATGTATGTGTATATACCTGTGTATATATGTATATAGGAATGTATGTATAGGTTGTTTTTTCCCCCCTCTCTCTTCTTTTTTTTATTTATTATTTTTTTTGCACGGTGGCTTAGTGGTTAGCACGCTCGCCTCTCAGCGCTAGGGATTCCCGGTTCGAATCCCCATCTGGGTGGAGTTTCCATGTTCTCCCCGTGTCTGCGTGGGTTTCCTCCGGGTTCTCCGGTTTCCTCCCACAGTCCAAAAACATGCATCAAGTCAATTGAATTCTCAAAATTGTCCCATATAGAGTGTGTCTGTGTGAGTGAGTGTGTGCCCAGCGATGGATTGGTGCCCTGTCCTGGGTCTGTCTGCCCAGCGTCCGAGATGTTCTCCCCTGGATGGGCATGGGGAACCCCACCGCGACCCTAATAGAGGATAAAGCGGGAGATAATAAATGAATGAATTATTGATTTATTTTCTTATTTTTTTTCTAGGTTGTTTCTTTTTTCCCCTCTCTCTTCTTTTTTTATTTATAAATTTTTTTATTATTTTTTATTTTATTTTATTTTTTCTAGGTTGTTTCTATTTTCCCCTCTCTCTCACCTTTTTTATTTTTATTTTTTTTTTTATTATTTTTTATTATTATTATTTATTTATTTATTTTTCCTAGGTTGTTTCTTTTCTCCCTCTCTCTCTCTCTTTCTCCCCTGTCATGCATTGGCAGAATAATTCAAATCAATCAAATAAAAGCACAATTAACAGAAACAGGCTACAATAATCTGAAAAACTGTTCCTGTAAAAACGTAAAAGCAAACATGTTTGGTACATCAGTGCAGTCAGATTACCATTCAGATTGCAACAGCTACCAGACATGACAGGTTAAAAAATAATAATAATATAAATAAATAAATAAATAAAATTTAAAAAACGGTCCATAAACCTGGACTGAAATGACGGTCGTTAAAACCGAAACGTAAGCCGTCAAAATGTCTGAAACTTCTCCACCCGTCGTCTTTAACAGCACAGTTTATGTGATTTTATGTGTTAACTCCAACTCATCGCTTTACGGAAATTGGTGGATTAACAAAAGTACGGTTACTACAACATTATGTTTCCACTCGACTGCTGCACACACTGCATACCATCACGTCTCCACTGACGTCCACTTACCTTCCAGGGTGGCACGGTGGCTTAGTGGTTTAGCATGTTCTCCTCTCAGCGCTGAGGATTCCCGGTTCGAATCCCAATCTGGGTGGAGTTTCCATGTTCTCCCCGTGTCCGCGTGGGTTTCCTCCGGGTTCTCCGGTTTCCTCCCACAGTCCAAAAACATGGACCAAGTCAAATGAGTTCTCCAAATTGCCCCATATAGAGTGTGTATGTGTGAGTGAGTGTGTGTCCAGTGATAGATTGCCCTTTTTCTACAATATTGTATCCTTCACAAGCAGAATTAATTTCGGATAAAGTCATTTATCATGATATAGAGGTCGGTTTTTAAAAAACTATTTTATTATGTTGTGCTTGTTCGCATTTTATGACGTGATGTTTTTGCAGTGGGGTGGCACGGTGTCTTAGTGTTTAGCAGGTTCTCCTCTCAGCGCTAGGGATTCCCGGTTCGAATCCCCATCTGGGTGGAGTTTCCATGTTTTCTCCAGATTCCTCCCACAGTCCAAAAAACATGTATCAAGGTCAATTGAATTCTCCAAATTGCCCCATATAGAGTGTGTGTGTGTGTTCAGTGATAGATTGGCGTCCTGTCCTGGTTGTATCTGCCCAGCGCCAAAGACGTTCTCCCCTGGATGGGGATGGGGATGGGCATGGGCATGGGCATGGGCATGGGGAACCCCCCCCCCGTGACCCTAATAGAGGATAAAGTGGAAGATAATGGATGGATGTTTTTTTGCAGTGTGATGAACACCGAACTGCAAGATCCTAATTCAACAAAAACCGAGGTTCCACTGGTTCCACTGTGTTTATCTCCTCGTCTGTGGTGACCCCCCCCAACGAGAACCGGACCCCCGGCTCATTACTGAATAAATAACGATCAGATAAACAGCTTCAATCTGCAGCCCAAGCACAAGAACCATGCATCACGTCTCTTTAGACTGTTCCCCCTGCAGCGTTGAACCTTTTCCTGCGTGTCACGTGATTGGCTCAGAGATTTACGGGGACGCCGCCGACGCCGAATCGCCCTCGGGAGGCTCGAGACCGAAGGCCTGAAAGCATGCGTGGGGTTGTAAGTGCCTTTTATGTGTCTCGGAGACCAGCATCCTTACGTTCTCACACTTATTTATTCGAAATGATCTGGTCTAATCCCGTCGGTAATGGGCACGCGGCGGACCTTTGAAGCCCTGACCTGCGTTAAAAACGAGGGCATGCGAGGACATGAGATGAAAGGGGAACATCAAAGGCTGTTTGTACAAGTGCTTCAGATATGCATGAACACACCGTCCATCATTAAGAGGATGAGCGCTTGTTCTTATAAAGATGTACTTTAAAAGGCGTGCGATCCTTAATATGATTAAAATGCATCAACCGAGGACAGGGTGCCACTTCATCACTAGACACACACTATATAGGGGCAATTTGATATCCATCATGCCCCCAGTGGCCCTCGTTTCTGTTTCCCGGTAATAAAAAAAACGCTGATGGTTTATTTGGAGGTTGTATTTCTGAACGTTATGTTCTCGAGCTGTTGACTCTTGATCATTTCTTTTGTAATGAGAGTTGGGAACGCTCAGCGTCATCCTTTCCCTTTGATTTTAACGCCGGCGTAATGAAACTCGGCTCAGCCATTCAGCACGCAGCCTCTCTGATGTTCAGGTACTTTGTTACGAGGCTCTCTATTAAGTCCACATTAGTCGGGGTACTTTGGCATCACTCCTCTGCTTTCAGATGCCCATTCACTCCGAATAGATGCTCCACCACAAATGCCCCATTTACAGCTCCTCAGACGGATCGTTATCAGGACACACTCTCTGAAATGGTTCCACTTAACGAGGTTCCACGAGGGTTTAATGCGCGCAGGCAGAGCTGTGTCCATAAGCTCAGCTCACCATCGCGGCGTGACGGACGGGTGGAGACGTGGTTTGTATGGAGCATCATGTCGGTGCAGAGGACAACCATTATCAAAAAACCAACAGCAATCTGATTTTAAAGTCACATTTACATTTAGCAGATGCTTTTATCCAAAGCGACTTACAAATGGAGGGCCGCACGGTGGCTTAGTAGTTTAGCATGTTCTCCTCTCAGCGCTGGGGATTCCCGGTTCGAATCCCAATCTGGGTGGAGTTTGCATGTTCTCCCCATGTCCACGTGGGTTTCCTCCGGGTTCTCAGGTTTCCTCCCACAGTCCAAAAACATGGATCAAGGTCAATTGAATTCTCCAAATTGCCCCATATAGAGTGTGTGTGAGTGAGTGTGTCCAGTGATAGATTGCCCCCCTGTCCTGGGTGTATCTGCCCAGCTCCCGAAACGTTCTCCCCTGGATGGGTATGGAGAACCCCCCTGCGACCCTAATAGAGGATAAAGCGGAAGATAATGGATGGATGGATGGAAGGTCTTCAGTATTTTCTTAAAAATGCCGAGTGTGTGTCCAGTGATAGATTGCCCCCCTGTCCTGGGTGTATCTGCCCAGCGTCCGAAACGTTCTCCCCTGGATGGGCATGGGGAACCCCCCCGTGAACCTAATAGAGTTTAAAGTGGAAGATAATGGATGGATGAACAACAGGTCTTCAGTAGGGTGGCATGCTGGCTTAGTGATTTGCATGTTCTTCTCTCAACTAAGGGTTTCCTCCCTTAGTCCAAAAACATGGATCAAGGTCAATTGATAATGGATGGAACACAACATCTTCAGTAGGGTGGGCATGCTGGCTTAGTCCAAATCAAGGTCAATTGAATTCTCCAAATTGCCCCATACAGAGTGTGTCTGTGTGAGTGAGTGTGTGTCCATTGATAGATTGGCGTCCTGTCCTGGGTGTATCTGCCCAGCGCCCGAAATGTTCTCCCCTGGATGGGCATGGGGAACCCCCCCGCAACCCTAATAGAGGATAAAGTGGAAGATAATGGATGGATGGATGGAAGGTCTTCAGTATTTTCTTAAAAATGCCGAGTGACTCCGCCTCCCAGACAGAGTTGGGAAGATGGTTCCACCATGTTGCAGTGGTGAATGTCACAAAGCGAGAAATAGCTCCACAGTGAGGTGGAACCATCAGACGACAACCATCACCATACGAACCGTTCATCATGACCTATGAATCGTTTCAGACTTTATTTTATAATGTGACATTATAACATCTGAACGGTTTGGGTTTTTAATCATTCTGTTGTAATTATTTATGATTCACTAATTACAGCCTCATTCTTTTTTCCGGTCCAGTTTGAAATCTTTTGGTTCCGTCTCTCAGAACTGGACTCCTTGTTTCTAAAGAGTCTTCATATCGGGGGCTGATGGGGAATCACAGTGATTTTATTGACCGATGCTCATCAGACCGAGCTCATTAAAGACCGAGCGCCGAACCCGGGGAGCAAAGAGCAGAGGGGGGCAGCCAGGCTTTGAAGCCTCCGCACATCTGTCCGATGCCCCAGACGCCAGACCCTGAGGGAGCACGGCGTGACGTAACGGGACATTTTTAGACAGGGATCTGAATATCAAATGGCTCCATCTGGAGTTTGAGGACTTGTGGACTTTTGTTCCGGGACATTTGTTTTATTTTAAAACTTTGGTGGATGAAACACGCCGCGAAAAAACAAAACAAAAACAAAAAAGTTATACCAAAAAACGCGAACACTGCCAACAATGTTAAAATCCATCTATTATCTTCCACTTCTATCTATCCTCTACTAGGGTCGCAGGGGAGGGGGGGGTGGTTCCCCATGTCCATCCAGGGGAGAACGTTTCGGACGCTGGGCAGATACACCCAGGACAGGGCATCAATCTATCTATCATTGGACACACACTTACACACACTATATGGGGCAATTTGGAGAATTCAATTCACCTTGATCCATGTTTTTGGACTGTGGGAGGAAACCAGAGAACCCGGAGGAAACCCATGTGGACACGGGGAGAAGATGCAAACTCCACCCAGATTGGGATTCGAACCGGGAACCCCCAGCACTGACAGGAGAACATGCTAAACCACTAAGCCACCCATATGTTAAAATAAATAAATAAATACAAATACTTTTTAGGGTGGCAAGGTGGCTTAGTGGTTTAGTATGTTCTCCTCTCAGCACTAAGTATTCCCGGATCAAACACCAATCTGGGTGGAGTTTCCATGTTCTCCCCGTATCCACTTGGGTTTCCTCCGGGTTCTCCGGTTTCCTCCCACAGTCCAAAAACATGAATCAAGGTCAATTGAATTCTCCAAATTGCCCCATATAGAGTGTGTCTGTGTGAGTGAGTGTGTGTCCAGTGATAGATTGGTGTCCTGTCCTGGGTGTATCTGCCCAGCGCCCGAAACGTTCTCCCCTGGATGGGCATGGGGAACCCCCCCCTTCAACACCTGCGACCCTAGAGGATAAAGCTGCAGTTAATGGATGGTTAAATCTAGTGAAAGCTCAGAAACGTTTAAATCGTAAACACTGTGCACTGAACACCAGAGGGCAGCGTTCATAGCGATGACTAAACTTTATTCTTTTATCTTTTTAGTAAACGAAGACACCATTCAGCTGCCATTCAAACCGTTCAGTCATTCATCACAGTCCTCTCGTTTCGTCTCCCTCTTTTGTCTCTCCTGTCCGTACAACCCCCCTCCCCCCTCTCCGTAGCTAAACCTGCAATTAGTGCTTCCTTCACATCGCTAATTAAGGTCTCGTTTTAATCTGATTTGCATCATCCTTTAAAACTCGGGACTCAGGAATTGGTTTATTATAAATGTGGCATTTTAATACGAACCACTTAAACACGTACGCCTCGCGCTGGCATTTTGTGGAACGAGCCGTTAATTAAATTTCTGCGGAACTCAAATCAAGACTCATGGAATAAAGGCAGACGGAACGAACGGCGGCGGACGACAAGCACAAATAACAGAATCCATCTGTCCTCTTCATCCTGTTCCCCCCGGACGTCAGGACCCCCAGGAGCTATTCAAATGACAGGAGGACAGGTTTCCATGACTGTGGCATGATTGTTGGTGCCTGATAAAAATTTTTAATAAATAAAAAAGAAAATGTAAAAACTTTTTTTTTTTGTTAGTTTTTTTTGCTGCTGGTCTCCCGATATTTTCAGTCACACAAACAAACATGTGACATAAAGTGCAATAAATAAAACACAGCGAGCGCGAGGCCTCGATCAACTGAAGAGGCGAACAAAGCTGCGCTGGGACCCGGTTCGGGAATATTGCGGCTTCAGAACTCATCTCGAGCAAGCTGCTGCCGCCGAGCCCTCGACTCGCTCTCCAGAGGTTCGGAATCCTCACCAACACTGCACCCTGACCCGCGAGCTTTCAGAGCTGGAATAGGGAGAGGGAAGAGAGCATTGTGCTTTAAAAGAGTGGAGAACCAAAGATCCCGAGATAAACAAAAACTGAGAAATCAGTCGTCTAACAACGAAATTCCACATTTTACATCCGCATTTCAACATCTTGCTTCCATCCAGCCATCTTCTGCTTTATCCTCTATTAGGGTCGCGGGGGGGGGGGGGGGGGTTCCCCATGCCCATCCAGAGGAGAACGTTTCGGGCGCTGGGCAGATACACCCAGGACAGGGCGCCAATCTATCACTGTGCACACTCACTCGCACACACTCTATATGGGTATATATATATATATATATATATACACACATACACACACACGCGGACACGGGGAGAACATGGAGACTCCACCCAGATTGGGATTCGAACCCAGATCCCCAGTGCTGAGAGGAGAACATGCTAAACCACTAAGCAATGCCCTACACGTTATACATATATACATGCATATATATACATACATATATACATACACGCACGCACACACACACACACGAAATTTATATATATATATATATATATATATATATATATATATATATATATATATATATATATATATATATATATAGCCCAGCGATAGATTGGCGCCCTGTCCTGGGTGTATCTCCCCTGGATGGGCATGGGGAACCCCCCCCCCCCACCCCCCCCGTGACCCTAATATAGGATAAAGCGGAAGAGAATGAATATATGAATGAATGAATAATATATATATATACATACATACATACATACATACATATACACACACACACAGACACGGGCACGGGGAGCACATGAAGACTCCATCCAGATTGGGATTCGAACCTGGATCCCCAGCGCTGTGAGGAGAACATGCCAACCCCTATGCCACCATGCCGCCCACAAACCTCATCACTGTGATCTTTTAAAATCACATCCCGGTCTCATAACAGACTCCCTGCAGGGAGAAGTTAAGCTGCCAGCCCCTTCGCCCTCGTCCCCATGTCCACGGAGCTGCACGGGTCTCCACAGGGGGCCCAGTCTGCGCCAGGTCTCCGGCAGAACGCCCTCACACTCGGTGGGTCGGAGCGTCGGGACGGACGTGGAACGGCAGAATGACAGTTCTCATGTTCCAGGCCTCATCTTTTATTTAGCGCGCAGCTCCTGCGACAGCCTGTAGAAATTTATAGTGCGTTATAAGAGGCCCGGACCCTCCATAAACCTGTCACAGGGTGGACTTTGATGGAGTCGCAAATTTCAGCCCACGGCTCGCGTTCCTGTTTTCCTCGGCTGCTGGCACCGCGAGGCTGTTTCTTTATTAATAATTCATGGATGTCGATGAGGAATGGATGAAACATGCAGTTCGGAGCTCATTCCACTATTAAAGATGATTAACGCGCTCCACTGGATTCAGAGACACTGTGTTCAAGAAGAAAATGGACCTTTGTGTTTGGATTAGTGAAGGTTTTATGTTTATTAGAACACCACTCGTCTGAGGGTTTTTTTTTTTCGGATCAAAGGGAGCGTACGGCCCTCCAACGCCGGCGCCAATTTAAGAACCGTGTGTACGAAGGCCGACAAAACATCATCCATCAACCAGTGCGGTTCTGCTGGGGACCCAATCTCTGGAGAACCAGGTTGAAGGGAGCATGAGGTTTGTAGGTTGTAGACAACGATGTTCCAGGGCATCCAGGCGTCGGAATTCCCGATCTGGTGGAGTTTGCATGTTCTCCCCGTGTCCATGTGGCATGAAACATGGATTCAAGGTGAATCGGCTGTTCTCAATTGCCTTTATATCGTGTCTGTGTAAGTGCCGGGTGATGGATTGGCGCCCAGTGCTCGAGGTTGGGGGGGAGACTTATAAAATCAGTTGGTTTTTATCTCTAACCCTCCGAAAAATAAAAGTCAATTGAGTTCTCCAAATTGCCCCATATAGAGTGTGTGTGTGTGTGTGTGCGTGAGTGTGTGTGTGTGTGTGTGTGTGTGTGTGTGTGTGTGTGTGTGGGTGGTGTGTGTGTGTGTGTGTGTGTGTGTGTGTGTGTGTATGTGAGAGTGTGTGTCCAGTGATAGATTGGCGTACTGTCCTGGGTGTATCTGCCCAGCGCCCGAAATGTTCTCCCATGGATGCCCCACCACGACCCTAGTAGAAGATAAAGCAGAAGATAATGGATGGATGAATGAATTTGTGACATTATTACAATGTGAGATGTGGATGAATTGGAACTGCGAGGTTGATATATATATATATATATCTCACGCTTCTTGAATATTTTATCATATAAATCTCTTCAAAACTGCAAAACTGAACTTGAAAACTTTTCCAGAGAAGCCTTTCTTTTTTTTTTTTTCCTTTCATTGCGTCTCTCGTCGACTTTTTGATTCGCCCAGCGCCCGAGACGTTCTCCCCTGGATGGACATGGGGATGATAACGTATTATATATATATATATATATATAATATAATATATTGATACGAATGTGACGCACTCAGAGGGGTGTGTTATTGTTCATGATGTCACAGCTGGGCAAATAGCTCAGCCAATCAGATTTAAGAACCGGAACTACTCATTTGACACTGAAACCTGAACTGCATTTTAATGAATCAAAAGTCTCGGCGAGTTGTTTAATAACGGAGCTGCTTTGTGGAATCTTGATTTCAAGGAAAGTTCGGCAACATAATGAGAACGTTCCCTCAGCGTTCCCATTAGAACGTCTGCAGCCAGGGTCCCCCACCCCACGTTCTACCAGAGGCAGGTCTTATATCTGGATTCATTTGGTAGCCATGGTGTTGATCAGACAGACGGGGTTTAGTGTAACCGAGTCAAACGAGCTTCAGTGAAGTCGGATTTCTAATCAAGCTCGTCAGCGAGCGAGCGAGCGAGGGAGAGAGCGAGCGGCGAGGCCTGTGAGAACGCCGCCGTAATTGCGTTCCCGTCATCGGTTCTGCGTTAGATCTTATTTAAAGCACATTCAGATTGGACCAAGTGGGTTCCATTAACCCTCAGATCATCACTGAATCAGAGAACAGAATGAGCAAGTCATCAGTGCTCGACCCCCAGAACATCACAGGACGGGCTCCAAGCAATTTCAGTCAATTTACAATATTTTTACTGAAATACGTTAAATATTTTATTAGTGATTTAGTATGTTCTCCTCTCAGCGCTGAGGATTCCCAGTTCGAATCCCAATTGGAGTTTCCATGTTCTCCCCGTGTCCGCATGGGTTTCCTCCGGGTTCCTCTCACAGTCCAAAAAGATGGATCACGGTCAATTGAGTTCTCCAAATTGCCCCATATAGAGTGTGTGTGTGTGTGTGTGTGTGTGTGTGTGCCCAGCGATTCATTGGCGTCCTGTCCTGGGTGTATCTGACCAGCGCCTGAAACGTTCTCCCTGTGGATGGGCATGGGCATGGGGAACCCCCCCCCCCCCCCAACCCTAGCACTGTGTCTTAGTGGTTTAGCATGTTCTCCTCTCAGTGCTAGGGATTCCCGGGTTCGAAACCCAATCTGGGTGGAGTTTGCATGTTCTCCCTGTGTCCATGTGGGTTTCCTCCCACAGTCCAAAAACATGGATCAAGGTGAATTGAATTCTCCAAATTGCCCCATATAGAGTGTGTGTGTGTGTGTGTGTGTGAGTGAGTGTGTGTCCAGTGATAGATTGGCGTCCTGTCCTGGGTGTATCTGCCCAGCGCCCAAAACGTTCTCCCCTGGATGGGCATGGGGAACCCCCCGCGACCCTAATAGAGGATGAAGCTGAAGATGATGGATGGATGGATTGCACATTGACCTGCTGGGTTATACGTTTCCTCATGTAAACCTCCCTCTGCTCAGGTTCAAGTTATTTATTTTTAATAAATAACTCCAAATAATGGATGGATATTTCAGTGCTTTCTTTCTCTTCTGGTTTGGTTCTCTGTAAATGCATTTCGTCTCCAGAGGAACCATTTTTGGGCAGATTTCTCGTTTCAGCCTTTTAACTGATGTATGCTGTTCTTTAAAGACGGTTCCTAATTACGGGGCTTGTAGAAACATTATTCCATCGCGAG
Source organism: Corydoras sp. C115 (assembly GCA_019802505.1). Lineage (NCBI taxonomy): Eukaryota > Metazoa > Chordata > Actinopteri > Siluriformes > Callichthyidae > Corydoras > Corydoras sp. C115. The sequence continues at coordinate 7,650,715 of JAFMOC010000009.1, read as the reverse complement.
CTCGGAGGACGGCGAGGACATCCACGGCCTGTGAGTAACTCCGCCGCCGCCGCCGCGGGAGGACGAGAGCGACTGAGTACATACCAACATATGTCTTAAAAGCCGAGGGCTTACGCATCGTTAGTGAGCCAGTATTTTCTGTTTCTCTAAAACATCCGTCTGCCTTTTTGCATGTCAGAGATTACTTAGCTCGTCAAGACAGGAACACGCTTTTGCAATCTGGTTTTGAAGAGAAAAAAATAAAATAAAAAATGGAAACGCAATTATAAAGCCCCACGCTGCTTTGGGAAACGGTTATAAAATTTGTTGGTTTTTATCTCTAACCCTCCGAAAAATAAAAGTCACTGCTTATTGTAGAACGTTCCTGACAGCCGAGGGCATCGGGTTCGCTCAGCAGGAGCTGCTGGGATGTTCTGCACTACATCAAAATAAAAAGACACTTTGCTTTTCCTCGTTTGAGACGTTGAGTTTCGGTCACATCGAAGTTAAGGCCCTTATCCAGGTTAATTATTGATTAGTCATCGGTGCACGACATGGGACCCATGGACCTGCTTTTATTCCTTTACCGACCTCTAAAACTGTGTACCGGTTCCTAAAACTGTGGACCGCCAGATAATGGTATGTAATGTCAATACGTTCTATTTTCCAATATATGGCAGATGATACAGATCACTGTACACCAGAACAACCGGACACTCAAACAGTTTGTTTCAATTGAGGTCAATTGAGTTCTCCAAATTGCCCCATATTGAGTGTGTCTGTGTGAGTGAGTGTGTGTCAAGTGATAGATTGCCCCCCTGTTCTGGGTGTATCTGCCCAGTGCCCGAAACGTTCTCCCCTGGATGGGCATGGGGAACCCCCTGCGACCCTAATAGAGGATGAAGCTGAAGATGATGGATGGATGGATGGATGGATTGCACATTGACCTGCTGGGTTATACGTTTCCTCATGTAAACCTCCCTCTGCTCAGGTTCAAGTTATTTATTTTTAACCATCTCTGGACACTCAATCAGTTTGTTTCCTCATGTCATTACACTCATTAAAATCTTATAATCACTACAGCATAAATGCACCTTTCCATATACAGTACATTTTACCATATGTATCATCCATCCATTATCTTCCGCTTTGTCCTATATCAGAGTCGCGCGGGGGGGGGGGGGGTTCCCCATGCCCATCCAGGGGAGAACGTTTTGGGCGCTGGGCAGATACACCCAGGACAGGACACCAATCTATCACTGGACACACACTCGCACAGACACATTCTATATGGGGCAATTTGGAGAACTCAATTGACCTTGAGCCATGTTTTTGGACTGTGGGAGGAAACCAGAGAACACGGATGAAACCCCCGCAGACACAGTGAGAACATGGAGACTCCACCCAGATTGGGATTCGAAGGAGAAAATGCTAACTACTCACCACTGTGCCCTCTGGGATTATAAATTCGACCCATCCTCCACTAGGGTCACGGGGCTGTTCCCCTTGACCATCCAGGGGAGAACGTTTCGGGCGCTGGGTAGACACACCCAGGACAGGACGTCAATCTATCGCTGGGCAGACACTCACTCAAGTCTAGATCTTCATTCAGGTCCTACTTTCTCTTCCTTTCTCACTCTCGCGTAAACAGCCGGGTTTTTAACATTTCGTCAGTTTGTATTGAGTTATTTTTTTTATTTGATTTCTTCACCCGTCCACATTTTAAAGATGAACTCATATTTCACGACCTAAAGGCCCGCGTTCTTTTCCTCCCTCGGCATCTTCACTCACTTTTCAAAACAACCCACCCGACTCATCATCCGTAATTACAGCTCTGCGTTTCCACGATGCACGCCGCAGAAGGCTGTTGCTGCACGCCGTCTCTGTGTGAAAGAGCGAGTTCCTAATTATCGCTTTATTTTCAGTGATGTGCAGAACGCCATTCACGGCGGTCTGTTGACGCCACACGCAGCATCTCGAGAACATCCCTAATTACAACCCCCCAACCGGCCGCCGGCCCGTTTGAATAGGTAAGCAAAACAGGGCAGAAGATTCGGGAGTGGGACTTTAAGCGCCCTCACCTCGGACTGAGTGCCCTCACCTTCAGTGCACAAACATCCTGGGTGGGAGTCTTGGGTGGGGTCCGCATGTCCTTCCCATAATCAGGAAACCCAGACTTCAAAAGACATGCTGTTGAGTAAATTAGAGACACTAAAACTGCTCTGTGATCGTATCTCTTCATCCATCCATTATCTTCCGCTTTATCCTCTATTAGGGTCACGGGGGGAAGGAGGGTGTTTCCCCCATGCCCATCCAGGGGAGAACGTTTCGGGCGCTGGATGGGCATTTCGGGCGCTGGCAGATACACCCAGGACAGGACGTCAATTGACCTTGATCCATGTTTTTGGACTGTGGGAGGAAACCGGAGAACCCAGAGGAAACCCACGCAGACACGGGGAGAACATGGAAACTCCACCCAGATTGGGATTCGAAACGGGATTCCCTACCACTGAGAGGAGAACATGCCAAACCACTAAGGCACCGTGCCACCATCAATGAGCAATGTAGAACACAAATGTTCTTTGTTAAAATCTTAATGTTGAGTGATATGAACTGGAACACCGACTATGGTTTTGTACCTGTCCAAACTCAAGGTCTCAAGGACTCAAGGTCCAAACCTGTCAATAATATGACATCCCACAGAAGGGCGGCACGGTGGCTTAGTGGTTTAGCACGTTCTCCTCTCAGCGCCGGAGATTCCCGGTTCGAATCCCAATCTGGGTGGAGTTTCCATGTTCTCCCCGTCTCCGCTTGGGTTTCCTCCGGGTTCTCCGGTTTCCTCCCACAGTCCAAAAACATGGATCAAGGTCAATTGAATTCTCCAAATTGCCCCATAGAGTGTGTCTGTGTGAGTGAGTGTGTGTCCAGTGATAGATTGCCCCCCTGTCCTGGGTGTATCTGCCCAGCGCCTGAAACGTTATCCCCAGGATGGGCATGGAGAATCCCCCCATGACCCTAATAGAGGATGAAGCTGAAGATGATGCTGGGTTATATGTTTCCTCATGTAAACCTCCCTCTGCTCAGCTTCAAGTTATTTATTTTTAACCGTCTCCAGACAACAGAAAGGGTTAAGATGCTTCTCTTTAGTTTGAACAGATTGCAGGCTCCATATGTCACATGACACCGTGAGACGTTGAGGAGAATGCTGCTGGACTTTAAGAGCTTTTCCGTGCTTTTTCTCCGGATGCTCGACTCCCTGATGACCGGCTCCCTGACGGAGGTGCTTCGTTCGCACGGGTCAGTGTGATCCGGCAGCCCGGCTTCACGAAACCCGTCAGATCGACAGCCGCGTTAAAGTTTGAGCTCGCTGTGAAGGGAATGTCGAGGGACCGAGCGTGAATAACGCAGCGCAGGGTCTCAGACACAAACCTTTCGTCACCATTAAAGGTAATCCATTTTGCACCTCTCTAACTGAAGTCTGCTTCATGCAATCTGGATGCACCAGAGGAGGGCGCACTGCCAAATCGTTACTGGATGTGGATCAAACCTGGGCCACTTAACGGCTCGCGTGGAGGTGGAGCTGTCGCATGATCCACAAACGGGAACCAGATGTGTTTTGATATATATAAGGACTAATTAATGTTTTCATAAGAAGATCTTTAGTGCACTGGCAGCATCCACACCCGTTCCACATCCTTAAATTAAACGTTCTCGGGTGAAATCCTCACCGTTCCTCATCACATCAGACGGAATCACCGTATTTAGCTAGGTGCATTAATTAATACCTCACTGTGGAATATTACAACTGCTCAGACCCAACCCATCAAACGTCTATTACTTATATATGATCCGGGGAGCGGCGGTGGTGGTGGGGGGTGGGGGGGGTCATCTAAGTATTAGACGGTTGATGAGCTGGGTCTCAGCGATTGTGAAATCCTCACCGTTTGTCGTCACATCATACGGAAACATCTACCGTATTCAAATTCATTAATTAATACCTCACAGGGCGGCATGGTGGCTTAGTGGTTAGCACGTTCGCCTCTCAGCGCTAGGGATTCCCGGTTCGAATCCCCATCTGGGTGGAGTTTGCATGTTCTCCCCGTGTCCGCATGAGTTTCCTCCGGGTTCTTCGGTTTCTTCCCACAGTCCAAAAACATGAATCAATTCAATTGAATTCTCCAAATTGCCCCATATAGAGTGTGTATGTGTGAGTGAGTGTGTGTCCAGTGATAGATTGGCGCCCTGTCCTGGGTGTATCTGCCCAGCGCCCGAAACGTTCTCGCCTGGATGGGCATGGGGAACCCCACCGCGACCCTACTAGAGGATAAAGCAGAAGATAATGAATGAATGAATACCTCACTGTGGTATATTATAATTGCTGAGGCCCAACCCATCAAACTTCTATTACTTATACGTATATGATCCGGGGAGCGGTGGTGGTGGTGGTGGTGGGGGGTGGGGGGGGCTCAGATATAAGTATTAGACAGTTGATGCAATTGATAAATCCTCACCGTTCGTCGTCACATCAGATGGAAACAGCTACCGTATTAAAATGAATTAATTAATACCTCACTGTGGTATATTACAACTGCTGAGACCCAACCCATCAAACGTCTAATACTTATATATGACCCCGACCCCCTACCACCACCGCTCCCCGGATCATATATAAGTAAACAGAGTGAATCTTCTATTATGTATAGATTCTGCAATTATGTTCCTTACAGAGTTCCGTTCTGTGTGAAATATTTAGTGAGGAATATTGCAGCATAAATATTCCATTGCATGAACATTTCACTTTCACTTGCTGAGCCCCGCTGCCATTTAGATTTAGAACCTTTAATAAAAAGTTCCTTGATGAAAATAAAATTTATTCACCGATTTGAAGAGGTAATGACATGTCCGGGGTTCAGGACCTTTAATATGAACTTCATTATTTAATCTATTCACAGGAGGAATAGCAATCTAAGGGTTGGGGGGTGTGTTGGGATGATTTATTTATGCAGTATATATATATATATATATATATATATATATATATATATATATATATATATATATATATATATATATATATATATATATATAAAACAATAAAAATGTAAAATCAATAAATCCAGGACAGCACGGTGGCTTCGTGGTTGGCATGTTCTCCTCTCAGCGCTGGGGATTCCCACTTCGAATCCCAATCTGGGTGGAGTTCGCATGTTCTCCCCGTGTCTGTGCGGGTTTCCTTTGGGTTCTCCGGTTTCCTCCCCAGTCCAAAAACATGGACCAAGGTTAATTGAGTTCTCCAAATTGCCCCATATAGAGTGTGTATGTGTGAGTGAGTGTGTGTGTCCAGTGATTAATTGGCGTCCTGTCCTGGGTGTACCTGCCCAGTCCCCGAAACTTTATGGATGCCCTGGATGGGCAAGGGGAACCCCCCCCCCCCCCCCCTGCAATCGTAGAACAGGGTAAAGCTGAAGTTAATGGATGAATGGGCCCTTAAATGAATGTGAGCTTATATAGGGCATAACCATCATAACTCCAGGGGGCGCTGCATCAGGACTGAACCTCTGACCCAATGTAGTTGGAAAACTTGTCATTATACAAACACACACACAAACACACAAAACTAACATGCCCTAAATTCTGAATACCTTTGTTCTACTGTACTGTATCCGCAAGTCCATTGAGATCATCATCATCAACAGAAATAATTATAATAACGATATATTTCCTTAAGCAAGATAATTAAAATTTCACCGGCGTCTGAGACGCTCAGCTGTCTTCATTTTGTTTGCTGTTAAATATTATTTGTTTTTAAAGAACTTAATTATCTCGCCCTGTAATCGTTTCTGCTTCATAAGTTCTGTATTAATGGTGCGATGCATTTACACCAAGGAAATAAAGACTGAAGGTTTCCGAGGAGCGTGAAGTCCTCATTAACTCATATATACAGTAGGCTAATAAACTGGCCGTGGTCAGGAGTTATTCCTCGGGATTCTGAAGCACTGTGGCTGTTTTGTAATGCGTGCCGAGCTGGGCATCACTCTGCAAAGAGTAAACAGAATAAACTGCCATGCTCGCTGCCTCATTCACAGCAATTTACATCCAATAATGTTTTTAATCAAACACATTTGCAACCCTTGGCGCTTTGTGAATGAGTCCCATTTAACTTTGATTCCATTCTTTTATGTTGGCGGCAAAACGTTGAGGACGTTCCCGCCATCTGCACGCGGGTTTATTTCAGAACAGCCTGGAGGAGGCCGCAGAGAACATCTTAGAGATGTGTGGGTGTCGACGCGATGGCTCATCCGTCCCTTTCTTTCTTGGGAACATGGTACTCACTGTGGAACGAGTGCAGCACTTCATTCTGTAACGTTCTCAAACCGCGTCCTAAAGACATCCCCAATTTTGATGAAACCAACACTGTAACCCGAAAAATCTGCACCATTAAATCAACATAAGATTCATATCGACGATGCAAATGGACAGCTGATGTATCGGGTCACTCGGTGGTCCTCGTTATGCCCGTATTCGGCACCCTGGGTCAATGGTGAGATTAATTAACAACAAATCAGCAGATTAGAGTTAGGTTCTCTTCAGTGTACATCAGTTGATCCTTTAATCTATGAGGTAATTAAAGAGTTAAATTCATAATGTTGGTACAGGTAAAAATCTGTTTGTGTGGAGGATGCAACCATGAACTTTTAATTTTTCAGTGTATAACTATCTGAGGTAACCTAGAGGAGAACTCGATAATTAAATTGAACAGTTCAAACTGTTCAACCAGATTAATAATTACATTTATGTAATATATATATATATATATATATATATATATATATATATATATATATATATATATATATATATATTTTGGGTCTAAATTAACATCAGCGCTCTCTAAGGTGTTCTAAGGTGTTCCACAAGTGATTGGAGACGTGGAGCCGGGGAAGCATGTAATCATTATTGTTAGATTGTTAGATAGTGTTGATGTTGCGTAACAGACGTCTTTACATTCATGAAAATACGAAACAAACATTTATTTGCCAAATACGAGACGAATCCGTGTTTAACGGGCCGGGTTGCAACCCTAAACCTGATGCTGCTGCTCATCTTCACGTTTTATAATTGTTATTTTTTATGAACCTGTTTGCCAATCGTTCCAGATAAACTGACCGCAGGCCTTTTGAGATGACCACCTCGCCTCCTCTTTAACACCTGTGACCGGGGAGAGGGCATCAGCTGAGAGCGCAGCGGCAGACATCAATTCCTGGGCGATTCCAGGCAGATCTAATATCCAGAGTCATCTCGCCTCAAACCGGGGCCAGCTGCACGCCTCGTGATTGATTAGTGCTAGTCTGGCATTGAGCCTCGCCTCCCGGACAGGCAGGTGGCTGTTTTTCTCTTTATTTTTATTAATCACACACACACACACACACACACACACACACAAACACACACACACACACACGACCCACCACCAGACCCACAAGCAGCAATGCCGTGATTGATTGGGTTGAATCCTTTACAAATGGAGAGCGAGGTGCATAAATGAGTACGACAGCGCCTCCACTCTGGAATCTATTTCTTTTCGTGCTGATTTGCTCGGTCCACAGAGAAATGAAAGAGCTGGAAAAACAAATGGTTTTATTAAAGATAAAAAAAAAAAAGGAAATGCCACAAAGCTAAATGTCATTCATATCTAAGAGGGGCCGATCGTTATCTCGTTCGCATTTACACCGCGGGTTTCACGGGGCCGAAAACAAACGCATCCGAGGTCATTCAAAGATGTGCAATCGAGAAAAAACAGGTGATGTGACCACCACAGCAAAAATTACAAGCCAAGCCGGGGTCACTGTAATCTTCAGGACCTGTGTTATGGATATGGGAGCTCAGTGGGTGGTGTGTGGGGCTGTCAATCTGAAGGTCGGGGGTTCAAATCCCAGGTCCACTGAAGTTACCAATGTGGGTCCATGAGCAAGACGCTAAACGCTCACTGCTCCAGGGGGCGCTGTATCAACACTGTGCTCGAGTTGTAAGTGGCATCGGACAACAACGTCTGCCAAACGTAAACGATGGCATTATGTGTTACATTATGTGTATGGGTGGAGTTTGCATGTTCTCCCCGTGTCTGCGTGGGTTTCCTCCGGGTTCTCCGGTTTCCTCCCACAGTCCAAAAACATGGATCAAGGTCAATTGAATTCTCCAAATTGACCCATACAGAGTGTGTCTAAGTGAGTGAGTGTGTATCCAGCGATAGATTGGCGTCCTGTCCTGGGTGTATCTACCCAGCGCCCAGAACGTTCTCCCCTGGATGGGCATGGGGAACCCCCCAGACCCTAGCAGAGTAAAAGCAGAAGATAATGGATGGATAGATGGATGGTCATTTTATCAGCTTCACTTTCTATAAAGATTAACGTTGCAGTTTTACAAATACAAACTCTCCATCGGTTTCTCCACATTCCTTATTAGTTGCTCCCAACTTTTTAAACTATGAGTGGAGATCCCACAGTGACTGTCCTTAGTGCTGGTCCTCAGTGAGTGCAGTCAGTGGGTCTGTTCTCTGATCAGTATCTCACTGCAAACCTGGGGTGAGCCCATGTGGGTTTGACCATTTAGGAATGTTGGGGAAAAGGTAAGGACACCCTGTACAGGTCACTATTCTGTCTCAGGGTGGATACAAAGAGGAACATAAGGAGCAACTTACATCTACATTTGGTCATTCAGCAGACGCTTTTATCCAATGCGACTTACAAGGTGAGCACAGGGTTCATCACAACATCCCTGGAGCAGTGAGGGTTAAGGGTCTTGCTCAAGGACCCACCACTGGTAACTTCAGTGGACCTGGGATTTGAACCCCCAACCTTCAGATTGATAACCCAATGCCCTAACCACTGAGCTGCCTTGCCCTTTGGACTAACTGTCCACAGCATGTTGGACTGTGTGAAGAAAGCCATAAAAACCCCACACAGAGAGGCTCTCTCTCTCAAGAGAGAGAGAGGATTAATCTGCTCGCGGAGGCAGAAGAACCCTGCCCCGCACCCCCGCTGCATGTCGTCCGGTTCTTTAACATTCTTCTGCTGATGCAAACAGAAATGCGTTTTATTTGCGCTGTTCAAGTTGCTGTGCGTTATCTTCTAACAGCACACTGCGTCGGGACGTTATCTCCATCCTGCAACCAGATCTTCAGATAGTTCCTTCATTTGAGTGGGTCACGCATTAATTATACGACTTCCGAAACTGTATAGAGTGCAAGGAAATGGAACGACGGGTTCGTATGCGGGTTCGTAAGAAATTAATTCAGAGTAACTTTAAAGCTGCAACGTGTTTCTTTCAACGGTCGTAATGAACGTAGAACAAAATCCATCCATCCATCGTCTTCCGCTTTATCCTCTATTAGGGTCGTGGTGGGGAGGGGGTCCCCATGCGTTCCCAGGGGAGAACGTTTCGGGCGCTGGGCAGATACACCCGGACAAGGGGGCAATCTATCACTGGACACACACTCACTCACACTCTATGTAGGGCAATTTGGAGAACTCAATTGACTTGATCCATATTTTTGGACTGTGGGAGGAAACCAGAGAATATGGAGGAAACCCATGTGAACACCGGAAGAACATGGAATCTCCACCCAGATTGGGATTCCCCAGCAGAGAACCCGGAGGAAACCCACGCGGACATGGAGAGAACATGCAAACACCACCCAGATTGGGATTCCCCAGCGCTTTGGACTGTGGGAGGAAACCGGAGTACCCGGAGGAAACCCACGCGGACATAGAGAGAACATGCAAACACCACCCAGATTGGGATTCCCCCGCGCTTTGGACTGTGGGAGGAAACCGGAGAACCCGGAGGAAACCCACGCGGACACGGGGAGAACATGCAAACTCCACCCAGATTGCGATTCGAACCGGGAATCCCTAGCGCTGAGAGGAGAACATGCTAAACCAGTAATCCTCCATGCCGCCCTGATTTATTGGTTAACGGAGTTAATCGTCATGTTGTAACTGACCAATAAAGATAATTTACAAAGAGGAAGCGACATGAAGTGTGAAATCCACCGTAAAGCTGAACCTGAGGAACGGTTCCATCGGCTCGGGTTCGTTAGAAAGCTCTGCTGTGTAATCAAAAGAACGAGAACGTAATCACAGCGGCTGAATAATTAATACCTCATTATGTCCCTGATGCAACTGTATTAATGTTGTGCTCACCTGACGGCAGGTTAACGACCTGAGCAGCACTGCGGGAGATAACGGCCTCGTAAGCGTATGGATTAAACCATTACGATGCTCACAACCAATCAGCGCAAACGTCACGGCCGTCTGAAGAAGTTCTCATTCACAGCGACTTACAAATGAACTCGTGATGCGGGCGGCCCCGGCCCCGGCCCCGGAGCAAGGAGTTCAGAGGGCCCTGTACAGGGGTCCACATGAGCAGCTTTGTTGGACCCCCGCTCAGTTTACATCAGCAAGGTTTACAGTGAAGAGTGGATCTGGATGGACACGGGAGAACATGCAAACTCCACCCAGATTGGGATTTGAACCGGGAATCCCTAGTGCTGAGAGGAGAACATGCCAACCACTAAGCTACCGTGTTGCCTTAATACTTCGTCTTGGGTGCTGGGCAGAAACACCCAGGACGGGGGGGCAATCTATCACTGGATACACACTCACTCACACACACACTCTATATGGGGCAATTTGGAGAATTCAATTGACCTTGATCCATGTTTTTGGACTGTGGAAGTAAACCGGAGAACCCGGAGGAAACCCGCGCGGACACGGGGAGAGACATGCAAACTCCACCCAGATTGGCATTCGAACTGGGATTCCGTAGTGCTGAGAGGAGAACATACCAACCACCAAGCCACCCTTATAATAATTACAATAAAAGAAATGAAACTTTCATCTTATAGAACAAATGTTGCATCACTCAAGCCTTTAAAACATCCATCCATTATCTTCCACTTTATCCTCTATTAGGGTCATGGGGGGGGGGGTTCCCCATGCCCATCCAGGGGAGAACGTTTCGGGCGCTGGGCAGATACATCCAGAACAGGGGGGCAATCTATCACTGGACACACACTCACACACACTCTATATGGGGCAATTTGGAGAATTCAATTGACCTTGATCCATGTTTTTGGACTGAGGGTGGAAACCGGAGAACCCAGAGGAAACCCAAGGGGACACGGGGAGAACATGCAAACTCCACCAAGGTTGGGATTTGAACCGGGATCAGCAGCGCTGAGAGGAGGAAGCGCTAGGAACTATTGAACCATCATCTCTTTACTGGTAGGGCGGCACGGTGGCTTAGTGATTAGCATGTTCTCCTCTCAGCGCTGAGATTCCCAATCTGTTTGAATCCCAATCTGGGTGGAGTTTGCATAAGTTCTAAGACGCTTATTTACATGTGGGGGTGGGGGGGGAACGTTTCGGGCACTGGGCAGATACACCCAGGATGGGGGGGGGGGGCAATCTATCGCTGGGCACACACTCACACACACACACACTCTATATGGGGCAATTTGGAGAATTCAATATACCTTGATCCATGTTTTTGGACTGTGGGAGGAAACCGGAGAACCCGGAGCCTTTAAAACAAAGAGAGAGAAAAGAAAAGGGCAGTAACAAAACGATCCAGAAATCCAGAAATATAAAGTCTGAATCTGTGATGCATCGATCTGCAGAACCAATCCCCTCTCACGACCGTCAGCGGTCGTCCTCAACACGCCGCTCAGAACGCATTTTATTGCCAAGTTAGAAATTATAGCTTATTTTATAACGAACAATTAAAGGCCACTCGCACGTCCGTAAGTCAGCAGCCGGTCGCGAAACGTTAGGACGTCCGAACCCGGAGGTTCGAATCTCCCAGGATTCATCTGAACGACGTTCCAAACGCGTTGGAGCTCCATCAGCGTCCGGACCGATTTCTCCAAACAACTCGACAGCGTCCGCGTCCACGGCATCCCGGCTTACACTGAATCTAATTTCACGCAACATTTAGCAAACTGCCGACACGGGCGCGTTTCAATTGTTACTGCGTTTATTAAATTATATAAACCACAAAAAAAAAAAACCCTTCCATTTCTGATCAGAGCTGCTCACGACGTCCTCCACCCAAACCGCCGATTAAATCTGCATCCGGAACACGCTCTGAGCCGGCTCGCATTTCCACATTAAAAACAATGAGTGTGCGGCACGGTGGCTTAGTGGTTTGGCATGTTCTCCTCTCAGTACTGGGGATTCCCGGTTCGAATCCCCATCTGGGTGGAGTTTCCATGTTCTCCCTGTGGCCACGTGGGTTTCCAATTAGGTTCTCCGGTTTCCTCCCACAGTCCAAAAACATGGATCAAGGTGAATTGAATTGTCCAAATTGGCCCATATAGAGTGTGTTCAATGATAGATTGCCCCCCTGTCCTGGGTGTATCTGCCCAGCGCCCGTAACGTTCTCCCCTGGATGGGCCCCCCCGTGAACCTAATAGAGGATAAAGAGGAAGATGATGGATGGATGGATGGAAAAACACTGATTTTAAGATAATTAGTAATTAACAGGATCATGGTCGGGGGGGGGGGGGGGGGTGGTCGTGAGCCTGTGTGTTAGAACAGGAGTCCAAAGCCATGTTCTGAAGGCATTGACGCCTCGTCGCCGGGACCCCCCCCCCGCTCCGGCTCTGTTTACCTGCTCTGCTTCGCGCCGTACATCATGTTTTATGTTAAGCCCGCCCACTCGTTTGATTGAGAGCCTTTGCGAAGCGAGATTTCTCATTTTGCTCGCTCCATTAATTCTTTCCAGCCGGTGTCATAATGTTGTTCTTTCTCTGGCTCTCGTAATGGTATTAACTTCACGAGCCAAAGCCACTGCAGCTGCGAGAGGCCCCCAATCGAACGCCATTCCTCTTTTAAAACTGTTATGGATTTGTTTTTTTTGGTGTCGGAGAACAAACAGCAAAAAAAACTAAAAAAGAACAAAAAAAAAAAAACCTTCTGCAGATTCGGACATGAGAACTTCAGCTCTCCATCACGTTCACGGTGAAAGGGACACAGGACGGAAGCCGAGCGCGTTCACGGCTGACCATCAAACCGACGTAATAAAACATCGTTATGTCTGATTTATAGACGAGCGTCAGGGTTAATTAACGACTTTCAGAACTTTACATAAAGCGAAGTGACCCAGTTTACAAATGCTCACACACTGAGGAACCCTCCATAATGACCAGGGAACAAGTGGGTTAAGACTAGTAGGGTTGGGGGGGGGGGGGGTTCGCCATGCCAATCCAGGGGAGAACGTTTCGGGGGATGGGCATACACACCCAGGACAGGGGGGGGGGGCAATCTATCACTGGGCACACACTTATGCACACAGACACAGACAATTTGGAGAATTCAATTGACCTTGATCCATGTTTTTGGACTGTGGGAGGAAACCGGAGAACCCGGAGGAAACCGGGGAGGACACGGGGAGAACATGCAAACTCCACCAAGGTTGGGATTTGAACCGGGATCAGCAGCGCTGAGAGGAGGAAGCGCTAGGAACTATTAAACCATCATCTCTTTACTGGTAGGGCGGCACGGTGGCTTAGTGGTTAGCATGTTCTCCTCTCAGCGCTGAGATTCCCTGTTTGAATCCCAATCTGGGTGGAGTTTGCATGTTCTCCCCATGTCCATATGGGTTTCCTCTGGGTTTTCCAGTTTCCTCTCTCAGTCCAAAAACATGGATCAAGGTCAATTGAATTCTCCAAATTGCCCCATATAGAGTGTGTGTGTGTGTGTGGGTGAGTGTGTACCCAGCGATAGATTGGCGTCCTGTCCTGGGTGTATCTTCCCAGCGCCCAAAATGTTCTCCCCTGGATGGGCATGGGGAACCCCACCGCGACACTAATAGAGGACAAAGTGGAAGATAATGGATGGATGTCCACCCTGTTGCTCCTTTTAATTGTTCTAAATTCTATCCCGGTTTGAGGTTCTCTGTTCTCTTCGTGCCCCTCTATAAAACCACGCCGGCTTTAGAACGGCTGTCAGATACGGAGTTCATTTTCATGAGAAATGTGTGCGAGTGGCCTCGTGCGAGAGCGTGTTGGCGTGTTGGCGCATGTCGCGGTGATCGATGCGCCGCAGGTGCGCCGAGAGATTGCAAGCTTGCGGTCGCCTGATGAAAAAATCATCACGAGGGTTATGAAGACATCACGGTCCTGAAACCCGCCGAAAACAAATGGCCTCGGAGAGCAGCGGCCGAATTACGGACTCCAGAGGTGGACGCAACGGTGCGAGAGGAACCAACCGAAATGCGAGAGCGCATGGCGGACCGACACGACGACGGAGACGAACGGAACACGGGCCTCATTAACAGAAGGCTTTACAGGGACGGAGCGTCTTCTGAGGTCCACTACAGGTCACCTGTAGCAGGTCAAATGTTCCACTGAGCCAGTGTCCTCAGCATCGTGTGAGCAATATATAAAAAATATATATATATATATATATATATATATATATATATATATATATATATATACAGTGGGTTGCAAAAGTATTCATACCCCTTGAACTTTTCCATATTTTGTCACATTACAACCACAAACATAAATATATTTCACTGGAATTTAATGTGAAAGACCAACACAAAGTGGTATACAATTGTGAAGTGGAAGGAAAATTATACATGAATCAACATTTTTTTTGCAAATAAAAAACTGAAAAGTGCGACGTGCAAAAGTATTCAGCCCCCCTGAGTCAATACTTTGTGGAGCCACCTTTTGCTGCAATTACAGCTGCAAGTCTTTTAGGGTATGTCTCCACCAGCTTTGCACATCTAGTGACTGAAAGTCTTGCCCATTCCTCCTTGCAAAACAGCTCAAGCTCAGTCAGATTGGATGGAGAGCGTTTGTGAACAGCAGTTTTGAGATCTTGCCACAAATTCTCAATTGGGTTTAGGTCTGGATATACTATATATATATAGTGGCTTAGTATGTTCTCCTCTCAGCACTAGGCATTCCCGGTTCAAATCCCAATCTGGGTGGAGTTTCCATGTTCTCCCCGTGTCTGCGTGGGTTTCCTCCGGGTTCTCCGGTTTCCTCCCACAGTCCAAAAACATGGATCAAAGTCAATTTAATTCTCCAAATTGCCCCATATAGAGTGTGTCTGTGTGAGTGAGTGTGTGCCCAGCGATAGATTGGCATCCTGTCCTGGGTGTTTCTGCCCAGCGCCTGAAATGTTCTCCCCTGGATGGACATGGGGAACTCCCCCACAACCCTAATAGAGGATAAAGTGGAAGATAATGGATGGATGGAAACAGGTGATTTGATAAATCTGTGGAGTAAACTAAACAATCAGGAACGTTGTTTTGCAGAATCGCTCCTGGAGATTTAAAACAGATGCTCATATATCACGTCAGTGTGACCGAAGACCGCACCGTGTTACGAATGCCAGGCAAAGGGACTTAAAGAAGTCACCACAACCCCTTACAGGTCACCTGTAGCAACATGCTCCACCGAGCGAGTATCCTCAGCATCGTGCAAGCTGATAGGTGCTTCAGTATGGTCCTTAAACACGATTCTCAACCTCCTATTGTTCAAACTCACAATTCAAATCCTGTACAAGATGCTCCCAATATTTATTCACTGCCCAGATCGCCCCATCTGATGATCCCTGTGGCCTCGCGGAGGCGGCTGCATTATTAACAGATAGGAGTTCTAGATGCCCCTCGATGAAAGGAATCATACTTCTGTCCTGACTTCCTCACAGGATCACCGGGTATCTCAGAGGGAGCCTCTGAATCTCTGCAAAACCTCCATCTATTACCAAAACCCCCCCCAGAGACACCGCCAGGCTCTCGCTCGCGTTGTACAGACGTCCTGCGGCAGTCCAGACCATTACAATGTTTCTGCAGCATTCTGTAGGTTAGACATGAAGCCGATGATTTAAAAAAATCACAAATATTACAATTTCAATAGAAAATTACGGAGCCCCTAAAGGGACATGGAAGGAGGAAAAAAATTTTCTATATATATATATATATATATATATAGGCGGTACAGTGGCTAAGTAGTTGGCATGTTCTCCTCTCAGAGCTGGGGATTCCCGGTTCGATTCCCAATCTGGGGTGTCCCCGTGGGTTTCCTCCGTGTTCTCTGGTTTCCTCCCACAGTCCAAAAACTTGGATCAAGGTCAATTGAATTCTCCAAATTACCCCATATAGAGTGTGTGCTCAGTGTCCTGTCCTGGGTGTATCTGCCCAGTGCCCGAAACGTTCTCCCCTGGATGGGAATGGGGAATGGATGGATAGATAGATGTATTGCGATATCTCGCAAAATTTTATATATATATATATATATATATATATACTGTATATATATATACTGTATATATATATACTGTATATATATATATATTATTTTATATATATTTTATATATATTATATATATAAATTTTTTTTTTTTTTTTCTTCCATGTTCTTTTAGGGGCTCTATAGAAAATGGATCTGGTACTAAATAAAAAGCCGACGGTGCAAGTTTTACGACTGCGATCCAAAGTCTTTTGTTTTTTTTTTTTCCTCCTGGGTGTGATCAGATCGTCTCTGTAAATCAGGATAACTGATCTCGACGTCACATTTGCAGGAATCTTCAGCAGTTCCCCGTCAGTGACAGCTGTCAGCGCCTCGCTGAAGCAAACGAAGTGCCATGTCGCCGAACGGAACGATTCTCAGAATCTCAACGTGCATCTCAGTTCCTTTTCATCTGCAGAGATAAACACCATCACTCGTCTCAAAACCTCACGTCCAGAAGTCTAAATCTTTCAGAGCCAGGACATCATGAATATCCATCCATTCATCCTTTATCATCCGCTTTATCCTCTATTAGGGTCTATCAGGGTCTCCCCTCTATCCAGGGGAGAACGTTTCGGGCGCTGGGCAGATACACCCAGGACAGGACGCCAATCTATCGCTGGACACACACTCACTCACACAGACACACTATATATGGGGCAATTTGGAGAATTCAATTGACATTGATCCATGTGTTTGGACTGTGGGAGGAAACCCGTGGGGACACGGGGAGAACATGGAAACGCCACACAGATTGCGATTTAAAGCGAGAATCCCCAGCGCTGAGAGGAGAACATGCTAAACCACCAGGCCTCTCCTCTTTCCTTTCCTTCCCTTACAAATACAGCAGAGATTCAGCAAAGGATATTGTTACTCAAGTTATATACAGTATATATATAAATATATATATATAAATAAATAAAAAATAAACTAGCTCTGATACCTTAGAAACACTGAGGATGTGAGGAGAAAGTGGGGGGTGATGGTGATGGTGGGGTGGGGGGGGTCCTGAGTCCATCGTGCCGTGGATGCTGTGACGATGAATAAAACACGGCTCTCTGTATAATCTGTTCTGATTGGATGGCGGATCCGTCAAACCCAAACATTTCTGAAACCATTTGGAGACTAAATTTGTATTCCGGTCGAACGTCGAGCCAATTAGCAGCACAGAGAGCGAGACGGTGGGACTTCAGAGTGTGGGGGGGGGGGGGGGGGGTGGATGCAGGAGAGACGGAGGGAAAAACGCGTGGGCAAGGTTTTTCTTCACAATGACTCGTGACTGCTTCACCCTCACGAAACACACACACACACTGACACATACACACACACAAACACACATACACACACACACAAACACACACACATACAAACACAGTCCTGGACTTGGGGACTTTTGCAGACGGTACAGTTTGTGCAGAATCCGATCTGAAGCGACTGAACGTGTTTTTATTTACATCATTATTGTGCAGACGCGTTGCTTTATTTATTTATTTTTTTATTTTTTTATCTAACATCACGTATAGATATAAAGGTAAGTTTTCTGAGAGGCTTTTAGTTCATCTTTGTTTATTACTCATTTTTATATCCATTCATTATCTTCCGCTTCGGTTGCGCGCGGGGGGGGGGGGGGGGGTGTCCCATGCCCATCCAGGGGAGAACCTTTTAGGCGCTGGGCAGACACACCCAGGACAGGACGCCAATCCATCACTGGACACACACTCACTCACACACTCTATATGGGGAATTCAATTGACCTTGATCCATGTTTTTTGGACTGTGGGAGGAAACCGGAGAACCCTGAGGAAACCCACGCGGACACGGGGAGAACATGCAAACTCCACCCAAGCCCTGAGAGGAGAACATGCCAAACACTAAGCCACCGTGCCGCCCTCATTTTTATATTCTTTATCTATTTCTTTTCTGCACTATGTAAAGCACTTTGTGGTTCTATATCTGTGAAAGGCGCATTAGAAATAAAGCTTACTTGCGTTTAATTGAGGCTTTCGATATTTCGGGGTGTTTTTTGGATTCAGGGGTTCTTTCGGAGTGCGTGCTGATTCAGTGGAATGTGTGGGTTGTGTACACTCGGAACGTTCTGTAAGTCCGCAGCATAAACGTAAATAAGTGAATCCCATCGCTCGGGAACGTTAACGAGATCTCAACAGCAGGATCGTCGATATCAGCCCTGATCATCTGAAGTTCCAGGACTTTTTTTTTTTTTGTGGGGTTTAAGTGCCGTTTAGCCGAGGTGCGAGATAAGAACTCTGAACTGGCACCATGATGAGGTGGGAGCGCCGGGTGGAGGTCGTACCTTTGGGGAAATCGAGTGCACGTCAGACGGAGCCGATCAGGAGATTGTCCCGAAGGCCGGAGTCAGGACCTCGTACTGAATGGAAGCAACGACTGAAAGTCAGAGAGCGAACTGAACGGCTCCCAATTACAACGTTTGAATTAAACCAAATAATTAAACCTACAAATAATAAAGAGTGCAGACAGGGAAGCGGACCGAACAGAACCACAGACCTTCATTTACATTTGGTCATTTAGCAGACGCTTTTATCCGAAGGTGAACCATCCCTGGAGCAATGGGGTTAAGGGTCATCTCAAGGACAACTGGTAACTCCCTGGAGCAATGAGGCCCTAACCACTTAAGGGTCTTGCTCAAGGTCCTGCCTTCTGGACCGGAACATTTGGACCTACACCTGGCGGAACAGTAACTTCAGTGGCCACATCTTTTGCACATTTATAATTAACTGGGATTTGAACTTAAAATCTACAACCACCCACCTGCACTGTTACCCATCCACTTAATGTTGCTGTTTACAAACTCACTAAGTGTTTACCTCGTACCTGAATGTTTATTGTATCGTCCTGTATTTATTGTGATCCCTTTATGTTGGTTGTGTAGTAGCTGTTAGGTGAAGCACCTTGTTCCTTGAGAACGCCGTCTCGCATATACGCATGTCCGCATATACCGTACAGTACTTTAGATTGTTGGAATGACAAATAAAATACTGGAATACTGAACAGGGGTGGCATGGTGGCTTAGTGGTTTAGCATGTTCTCCGCTCAGATCCCAATCTGGGTGGAGTTTGCATGTTCTCCCCGTGTTCGCGTGGGTTTCCGCCGGGTTCTCCGGTTTCCTCCCACAGTCTAAAAACATGGATCAAGGGCATTTGAATTCTCCAAATTGCCCCATATAGAGTGTGTATGTGTGAGTGAGTGTGTCTCCAGTGATAGATTGGCGTCCTGTCCTGGGTATATCTGCCCAGCGGCCGAGACGTTTCCCCTGGATGGGCATGGGGAACCCTCCCGCAACCCTAATAGATGATAAAGCGGAAGATAATGGATGGATGAATACTGACTTTAGCTGGCTTTAGTTTGAGGACAGCAGCTTTAACCTGACGATCCGCCGTCCTGCGGACTTTCACTTTAAAAAGTCATTATTTCTGCATTATTTTCTGATGATGGATAAAATTATTTTATTTTAAAAAATTAATTCATTAGGTAGAACATCAAACCTAAAAAGGTAGAACCCCAAGAGTTTAGTGAAGCAGGTAATGTGTTGTGCTTAGCAACCCACCCACCCATCCACCCGCACGTCGTCAGCGCTGTTCTCTATTGTTCACGACTTTTTATCGATTGGATAAAAGATCAGGTTGATGCAGAGCGACCAGCGAAATCGTTCGCCTCGGTCAATAGTGACCTCAAAGTCACTAGACATGTTCCATTACTCAGTTACCAAGCAACAGCGTTCTCACCTCCATAAGCACTTAAACGACGAGCAAGCCCCACGACGAAGACTAAATTTAACCGAACATGGCGTTAACTGGAAACCATGTGACGTCGACACCAGACCAGACCAGACCGGACCGGACGGTCCGAACCCCCGACAACGCAACAGTGCTGAACCAGAACCAACACCAACACCAACACATTACAAACTAATCAAGGTTTTGGAAAAAGACTGAAGTAAAAACAAATATTTTAAATTTGATTTGATCAGCTGAACGACGACGTCGATCACGACGCTCCGGACCGGCGGAGCTCTGAGCGCAGCGTGAACTTCAGACGCGACGGGCTTTTGATTATCAGCTAATTGCAATTTGCTATTTATCTTTTGCTCTTTAATATGGGCGCAGGTTTTTTTTTTTGTTTTTTTTTTTCTCTTCCCTCAACCTGAAGCCGGAGCCAATCTGCCGGCCTCGCCGCTCATTAGTTGGAGAGTCTGCCGGCACTCGCGCAGAATCAAAGCTAATGAAGTCTACAGCTCCGACAGATGAGGCTTGATGAGCAGGATGACTTTGGGCTCGAGCTCAGATGGAGCTTTCATTCGGCCTAAACAGAGACGCCGTTCGAAGGCGAACAGGTCGTCGATCCTAACGACTGAGTTAAAGTATAGATTTAATTACTCAGTGAAGCTCCGTCCTGGATGGATGCAGCTTGATGACCTCATTTGACATTAAAACCATTATCCATCCATCCATTATCTTCCGCTTCATCCTCTTCTAGGGTCGGGGGGGGGGGGGGGGGGTTCCCCATTCCCATCCAGGGGAGAACGTTTGGGGCGCTGGGCAGATACACCCAGGACAGGACGCCAATCCATCACTGGGCACACACTCACTCACACAGACACACTCTATATGGGGCAATTTGGAGAACTCAATTGACCTTAATCCATGTTTTTGGACTGAGAGGAAACCGGAGAACCCGGAGGAAACCCACGCGGACACGGGGAGAACATGCAAACTCCACCCAGATTGGGATTCCATTCGGGAATCCCTAGTGCTGAGAGGAGAACATACTAAACCACTAACCACCGTGCCACCCTGACATTAAAACCTCACATTGTTATTAAAAGCTTATCTTAATGGCACATGTTAAGAATCTGAAAATCATAGTTTTTTCTTGCCACTGTCGCTTCGTCTCGCTCTTTAGGGATTTGACGACTTACAACTCGACAAAAAAACGCTGCTTTGTGACGATGTACTATTGTAAAAAGCGCTCTGTAAATAAATTACTGTATAAAACTGAAGAAAAGCCACCTCTGGATTGAGGAAGTTTACGTGTGAAGTCACCAGTGATCGAACACAACGTGTATTCTGATGAAGAACGACAGACTCGTAACTCCCGACTCACCATATCCTTTCTAATTGCCTTCCATAGCAGATGTTTCCTCAGCAGATTGAAAAAAATCCGGAGCGGCTCATCACTCAGTAAGAGCTTTATTTCATTATTATTTTTTTTTTTAATTACCTGATTTTTTATTTTTTTTTGCTTAAGGCTATAAATTAGAAAACAAGCCAAAGTTGCAAAGCAAGGAATTCAATCTTGTTTATGAGTTAAAGAAAAACATGTTACTCAAAACACCCAAACCAAAGGGGCACAATCCAACTAGGAGGCGATAACGGGTACAGCCCAACCGTTTCGGGTTGGAGGGTTTGGGCTCGTCCACCGTTCAGCCCGGATCTGACCCTTCAACCTTCCAAAGATGTGGCACCCTCTGTGAGGAGGAGGAGTGCGTGATGCAAGAACACGGTTACGAGGTCGGGACGCGAGCAGGAACCACCGGCCATACGAGATGACGGCGCAACACAATCATTAATATGGTCACCAAATTTGAACCATTTTAATTTAATCTGTTGAAAGTGAGGCATCAGATTTTAAACATCCCTAAGACTCTTAACAAAGACAAACGAGCTGCAAAAACATCAAAGCAACGGCCAGAAGTTTAAACTAATAAGAATTAATAAAATAAAAACAGCGATTTTAAACAAAAAAAAAACTAAAATAATAATAAATCATCGTGTTGAATAATCAGAAATCAAAGCACAATATCAGAGCAAAACAGAACAAAACAAAAGCAGCAACCAGAGACATGAACCTTAACTTAAGTTAGTTTACATTTAACTTCGTTAAATTAAAACTTTGTTTAAATGAGAATAAGAGCTTAAATGTAAAATTGAAGCTTAACAAAGCCAAGATCAACAAATCACCTCCAATAAGCACGAACAGAGCCGAGTAAACATGAACCGAGACAATAAAGAACCTTACAGAACCTCACTGAACCTTACAAAACCTCACAAAACAACACAGAACTTTACAGAACTACACAAAACCTTACAGAACCAAACAGAACTACACAAAACCTTACAGAACCACACAGAACTACACAAAACCTTACTGAACCTCACAGAACCTCACTGAACCACGCCCATTTATAATCCTCCTGCACTCTGATTAATTTGTGTTTGGTGTAAAATCAGTTTTAAAACTAAAGAACATGAAGAACTTCAGAACATCGGCGTCTGAAGGTGAGAACAGAGTGAAATCCTGAGGAGCTGCAGGGCTCAAAAGACCGAGGTCTGATAACGAGGAACCAGAACCAGAACCAGGTGATCAGCATTAAGGAACCAATTAAAGGAGACCTGCTCAACAGGGGGGGGGGGGGAGCAGGGAGAGACAGATCTAGTGCACTACATAGTGACCCAGCTGGTTTAGTGTTGAGGTTCTTCATATAGAGATATAAAATCCCACAGTAAACAGGAGTTGGCACAAATACACAAATCTCTCATTAAAGAGCTGTTGCCAGATGCACAATAATCCCTTACAAACAACAACTGCCACAAGAATCCTCAATAGACAACGGTTGCCCTTTATATATCATATCATATATAATAATCCCCTTTAATCAACAGTTACCACAACAACAATAATCCCCCATAGACAATAGTTGCCACAATTACAATAATACCCCATAGACAACGGTTGCCACTGCAGTTTGAGCCAATGAGGATTTAACCCCCGGAATATATAAACTAAATACATTTTAATAAACACAAACCATGAAATAGGGAGGCACGGTGGCTTAGTGGTTTAGCATGTTCTCCTCTCAGCACTAAGGATTCCCAGTTCGAATCCCAATCTGGGTGGAGTTTGCATGTTCTCCCCGTGTCCGCGTGGGTTTCCTCCAGGTTCTCCGGTTTCCTCTCACAGTTCAAAAAACATGGATCAAGGGGAATTGAATTCTCCAAATTGCCCCATATGGAGTGTGTGTGTGTGAGTGAGTGTGTGTCCAGAGATAGATCGGCGTCCTGTCCTGGGTGTATCTTCCCAGTACCCGAAATCCCCCCGCCCCCCCGTGACCCTAATAGAGGATAAAGCGGAAGATAATGGATGGATGGATGAAACCATGAGATAAAGGCATGTCTGATGATCAGAAGATTCCAGGATGCTGAACTCTACGTAGCTGCAGGAGAAAATGTGTGTTCTCTCAAAGACCTCTGTAAATACCTCGCTTTTTGTTGTGAGCATTAGAACGTTGCACAGAAACAGAGAGAAGAGGAAGGGAAGAGAACCTCCATCACGGCCAACCGCAGCTCGGGAACTTCAGACCGAGGAGGAAGCTCTTAATGGTGCTCGGCTATTTTCTCTCATCTTGTTACTCCATTATCTTTCCTTTGTGTTTTCCGTCGGTGAGGCGCTGCCCTCTCCTCACTTTCTTTTTGTGGTAAATCATTTAGAAAATCTTCGCTCAGCACATCGCAAAAAAAAAAAAAAAAAAAACGCAATTACACGGCTTCGGATTCAAACCCAGCTCTTCAGGTTCATGGAGGTTAAAGGGACTGAACCAAGGATGAACACATGGTGGCGACGGCGTTCCTCTGACCAGAAGAGACCGAGGTTTGGTTTGCAGGATGCTGCCTCATTGTTTCATCTCTAGTGTGTTCGTGAGGTTGCTTTATTTATATTGTGATTTCGTTCTCCCTGCGTCTGTGTGGGTTCTCTGAGTTCCTCCCACAGTCCAAAAACATGGATGCAATGTATATTGGCTTCGCTAAATTGCCCCTATATAGTGTGCCTGTGTGAGTTTTTGTGTGCCCAGTGATGGATGCCCTGTGATGGGTCCAAAATGTTCTCCCCTGGATGGGCATGGGTATGGGAAGGGTCTCTAGTCCCTAGTAGAGGATCAAGCAGTGATCTGGGTGAAAGCATGGTTCCTTTGTGAGGAACACCAAATGATGGTCCGGTGTTCTTCTCCTGACTCCAGACTTGGTTTTTTTCCACACGCTGACCGTCACACCGGATCCACGGGGAGACCACAGGGTTCTAAAGCCCCATACCGCACCCTCTGGTCTACGCCTCGTTCAATGAAACGATATTTCCAGCAGATTGTTCGTCATGTTACTGAGAAAAAAAAAAAGGAAAAGATAATACGGGACGAATTAAATAAATTAATGATTCAACTTGATTCCACACAGATAGGAGGAGAGTTAATTAGAAGCTTAGCAATTAAGTCAGTAGCTTTTTTTTCCATTCAGGCTTTGTCAATCCTTACAGCTTAGCGATTCGTCCCAATAGACTCTCTGCGTTGGCAGTAAACATTCTTGGCCCAGTTGGCATGAAGTTAATTTACTTGTCGTGATCAGAGTTTGGACTGTTCAAAATTTCCTGTCTGAGAAATTAAAGTGGATTTATTATTACAGCCCTGCTCTGGAAATATTATTATTTTTATTATTACAGCCCTGCTCTGGAAATATTATTATTCATTCATTCATTCATTCATTATCATCCGCTTTATCCTCTATTAGGGTCGCGGTGGGGTTCCCCATGCCCATCCAGGGGAGAATGTCTCGGGCGCTGGGCAGATAGACCCAGGACAGGGCGCCAACCCATCGCTGGGCAAATATTATTAATATTATTATTATTATTATTATTATTATTATTATTACAGCCCTACTCTGGAATTCTTCTTCTTCTTCTTCTAATTATTATTATTATTATTACAGCCCGCTCTTCTGCTTTATCCTCTACTAGGGTTTGGGTTTTTAAATGGTTCCCCATGCCCATTCAGGGGAGAACGTTTCGGGCGCTGGGCAGGACGCCAAACTATCACTGGACACACACTCACTCACACAGACACACTCTATATGGGGCAATTTGTAGAATTCAATTGACCTTGATCCATGTTTTTGGACTGTGGGAGGAAACCGGAGAACCCGGAGGAAACCCACGCGGACACGGGTAGAACATGGAGACTCCACCCAGATTGGGATTCGAACCGGGAATCCCCAGTGCTGAGAGGAGAACGTGCTAAACACTAAGCCACCGTGCCTCCCTGTAAAATATTATTATTATTATTATTATTAAAATTCTAGCAGCATTATGATTTCTGAGAATCAGAACCTGATGATTATCTGTTTATCTGGTTTTGGAAGTCCAGGCGAGCTGAGCCGCTCTGACAGCAGGGCGTCTTCGTGGACTGATGCATTACCCATGACCTCTGCTTTATTGAGATTCATGTAACAAAGCTTTCGGGCCCCTCGGGCGCCGCCGGGAATCCCTGAGCTCAGTGTGCCGGTGACCAATCAGCTTCTCCATCCAGACCTGCCCAATCTTTTAAAAGCTGCTTTATGTGATGAATTCTGAATCAGAATGCTGATTGTGTGTGCTGCTTTGATGGGGTGTATTTAGGGGGGGGGGGGTATGAGGAACCCCTTCAGCATTTAAGGTTCTCTTTAAGCAAACATGAACTTTCAGCAGTAAAGGGTTTGGGTTTTTAAATGATCTCTAAATTAAACTGCGTTTTAGGATGACATTACATTACATTACATTTAGTCATTTAGCAGACGCTTTTATCCAAAGCGACTTACAAATGTTATTCGAAGCTGCGCGCCCCCCCCCCCCCCCCCCCCCCCCTTTTTTTTTTTTTTATTTATTTATTTATTTTTTTTCTTTTTATAACAGGTATTTGTTAAATAGATGCGTCTTAAGTAGTTTCTTAAAACTGTTTAGTGATTCTGCCTTATGGACAGAGTTGGGAAGATCGTTCCACCATTTTGCAGTGGTGAACGCCACAGAGTGAGAATTAGCTCCTCGGTGAGGTGGAATCGCCAGTCGGCAATCATCACTGGAGCGAAGTAAACTAATCGGAGTGTATTTTGAAAAGATAGAGTGAAGGTAAGAGGGGGAAGATCCAGAAATGGTTCTGTATGCCAGAGTCAGCGAAATACAGTAGATGAAACCGAAATACAGTAGAGAATCTGAAGCATCTGCAAAAGGTGCAGACACAAAACCTTTAATCAACCTTTAACCTTTAACCTAATGTTTACAAAAGACTGATCTCATTTATCATCTTTCACTTAATCCTCTATTAGGGTCATGGGGGGGTGGAGGTTCCCCATGCCTATCCAGGGGAGAACATTTTAAACAGGGCATTTTAAACAAGACAGGGCACACTCACTTACACAATTCATACTCTATATGGGGCAATTAAGAGTATTCTACTTACCTTGAATCCATGTTTTTTGGACTGTGGGAGGAAACCGGAGAACCCGGAGGAAACCCATGCGGACACAGGGAGAACATGCAAACTCCACCCAGATGGGGATTCGAACCGGGAATCCCCAGCGCTGAGAGGAGAACATGCCAACCAATAAGCCACTGTGCCGCCCAACCGGCTGATGTGTTGGGGAAAAAAATCTGCAAGTAAAAAAAAAAAAATGAAAGCACAGTGGTGTAGTGGTTTGGATGTTCTCCTCTCAGGTTCGCATCCTGATCTGGGTGGAGTTTCCAGGTTCTCTCCGGGTTCTCCGGTTTCCTCCCACAGTCCAAAAACATGTATTCAAGGTCAATTGAACCCTCCAAATTGCCCCATATAGAGTGTGTGCCCAGCGATAGATTGGTGTCCTGTCCTGGGTGTATCTGCCCAGCGCCCGAAACGTTCTCCCCCGGATGGATATAGGGACCCCCCCCCCTCGGGGCCCTAGTCCCTAATTCAGGATTAAATGGAAGATAACGACTCAAAAAATATTGTGCAAATTACAGGTTGTTTATTGCCCCCGTGTTCTCCCCATGTCCACTTTGAAACCCACGTGGACACGGGGAGAACATGCAAACTCCACCCAGATTGGGATTCTAACGGGGAATCCCCAGTGCTGAGAGGAGAACATGCTAAACCACTAAGCCACCGTGCTGCCCGCTTTAAAGTCTCATATTAAACTGATCATTAGATTCAAATAAAATGTTTTTTCTGAAGCGTCGGTTGGCGTCGCCGTCACATTAATTGCGTTGCAGGTCGTGTTTCGTGACCTTTAATACGAGATCGTTTAGCTTCCGACTTATGGCATTTTTTTTGGCTGTGGGCAAAACAAGCGTGAGTGTGAGAGCACTACATTCCCAAGCTGTTGTGCTGAGCTTTTTTTTTTCTTCTTTTCTTTCCGAGAGCGCGTGTGGGTGGAAGGGAAAAAGTGGCTGGCACATACCTTGTTAAATACATATTGCATCGCTGTATGACTAAGAAGACACTGATGCTGGTTAGAAAGTCATTGCTCTTCATTGAGGCCTGAAATTAAATTGAGGAATAAAAAGAGGGAAGGCAGTGGAGTGCGGAAAAGCACACTCGAAACAAACCGAGGCACCGGCACCGCGGAGTTCCATCTCCAGAGACGAAATGCCCATCTGGAAGCCGAAGCTCCCCCGTGCTGCATGGGGAGGCTCGTCTTTATGCATCCTGAACACCATGTGGTTTTAGATCTGCACTAAAATCATTTTATTTAATGCAGGAATCATAACTGAGGGCAACGTGTTTACTGGAACCGTACTCCACCAAAATGACACGAGCCGCCCGTTCTACCAACACGTCATCAGAAACATTAAAACCATCATCAGAAACGTTAAAATCATCATCAGAAACGTTAAAATCATCATCAAAAACGTTAAAATCATCATCAAAAACGTTAAAATCAACAGAAACATTAAAATCATCATCAGAAACGTTGAAATCATCAGAAACGATGAAATCATCAGAAACGTTAAAATCATCAGAAACGTTAAAATCATCATCAGAAACGTTGAAATCATCATCAGAAACGTTAAAATCAACAGAAACGATTAAATCATCATCAGAAACTTTAAAATAATCAGAAACGTTGAAATCATCAACAGAAACGTTAAAATCATCATCAGAAACGGTGAATTCATCATCAGAAACGTTGAAATCATCATCAGAATCGTTAAAATCAACAGAAACATTAAAATCATCATCAGAAATGTTGAAATCATCATCAGAAACGTTGAAATCATCAACAGAAACGTTAAAATCATCATCAGAAACGTTGAAATCATCAGAAACGTTGAAATCATCATCAAAAACGTTAAAATCAACAGAAACATTAAAATCATCATCAGAAATGTTAAAATCATCATCAGAAACGATGAAATCATCATCAGAAGCTTTAAAATCATCAGAAACATTGAAATCATGAACAGAAACGTTAAAATCATCATCAGAAACGTTGAAATCATCATCAGAAACGATGAAATCATCATCAGAAACGTTAAAATCATCAGAAACTTTAAAATCATCATCAGAAACGTTAAAATCATCAGAAACTTTAAAATCATCATCAGAAACGTTAAAATCATCATCGGAAACTTTAAAATCATCATCAGAAATGTTAAAGGTTTGGTGAATTAAAAACGGTTTACTACAGTAAAATGTTGGCCTGATGAAAAGCATTGGCCCTAGGGGGCAGCAGAGGGCACCGTGATTTAGTGGTTAGCATGCTCACCTCTCAGCACTGGAGGTCCAGGTTCAAATCCCAATCTGGGTGGAGTTTCCATGTTCTCCATGTGCTTCCTCTGGGTTCCATACACAGTCCAAAAACATGGATTCAAGGTGAATTAGCTGCTGTAAATTGCCGCCATATAGTGTGTTCGAATCCCAATCTGGATGGAGTCTCCATGATCTCCCCGTGTCCGCGTGGGTTTCCTCCGGGTTCTCCGGTTTCCTCCCACAGTCCAAAAACATGGATCAAGGTCAATTGAGTTCTCCAAATTGCCCCATATAGAGTGTGTCTGTGTCAGGGTGTGTTCAGTGATAGATTGGCGTCCTGTCCAGTGCCCGAAACGTCCCCCCCCCCCCCCCCCCCCCCCCCCCCCCCCCCCCCCCCCGACCCTAGTAGTGGATAAAGCGGAAGATAATGGATGGATGGATGTTAATTTCGTTTTTGTTTTTTTTGTTGGAATGTAAATGTGATAGAAGCTTCGGGTCGGTTGTTGTTTTTGAGGAATCGTAAATCATTCGTGCTCATCGGCGATAAAATAAGAACCTATCCCATCTGCACCGCCCCAGCATGCGGCGTGATGCGCAGAGTGATTTAACTCTGATGAGGTTCCACTCACCACGGCGGGTTCCACGGCGGGTTCCACGGCGGGTTCCACGGCAGGTTCCACCGTCACTCGGGGCAACCACTGCGTGCTGGGCTCGCATCACGTCACGAGCCATCCATTCAGCCGTTCAGTCATCCGAGCAAAATTAAGAAACGTTTCTCAGTGTGATTGGAAATGCAGGGATAGGATTTAACTCCACACCACTGACTACCTACAGCTACGGGTTGAAACGTAAGTGTGATGGAGCTCGGCGTGATGATGGGTGACGGGAACCGGGTTCCGTTTGCAGGGCTCTGTCTAACGGAACGCCGGACCGTGTAGACCGCTCAGTATTACATACAGACTTGTGATTAGCATGTTCTCCTCTCAGTGTCGGGGATCCAGGTTCGAATCCCCAGTTTGCGTGTTCTCCCCGTGTCCGCGTGGGTTTCCTCCGGGTTCTCCGGTTTTCTCCCACAGTCCAAAAACATAGTTTAAGGTCAATAGAATTCTCCAAATTGCCCCATATAGAGTGTGTCTGTGTGTGTGAGTGTGTGCCCAGCGATGGATTGGCATCCTGTCCTTTGTGTAATGGATGGATGGATAGTCTTGACTTACACAAACGTCAAAGTTTATTTAGCTCCTCTGAATGGCGTCCTCGTTTCCATAAAGTCGAGGGACGGTTCTGCGAGGCTCGGTGGAGATTTTAAAAAATCTCGCCCGAAACCACAGCGAGGGCCCCGTCATCACTCGCCGTTCAAAGGTTCCTTTGCGCTGAGAACGAAGCGGGATGCCGAGGCTCCGGACCGCTTCCTTTCTCCAACCTGTTTTCAGGGATCAGCGAGAAACAAACAAAAAAATGCTCCAGTGAAAGGTTCTGCACCTGATGTTCTAAAGGAGAACCGATCCGGAGGATTGTACGTTACATCAATAACGGCGAGGGGCAACCAAGAGGGTGACTGCGGTGGAAACAGACAAACCATTACACCAACAAACACAACTCCACCCACCCAACCCCTCCACCCAACCCCACGTTCACCAACAAAACCCAACACAACTCCACCCCAACCCAACACCGTCCACAGTTCCCTCACACCCGCCCAACCATTACACCAACAAACACAACTCCACCCAACCCCACGTTCCCTCACAACCCGCCGCCCAACCATTACACCAACAAACACAACTCCACCCAACCCCACGTTCCCTCACAACCCGCCGCCCAACCATTACACCAACAAACACAACTCCACCCAACCCCACGTTCCCTCACAAACCCGCCGTTACCACAACTCCACCCAAACCCCACATTCACAACCCGCCGCCCAACCATTACACCAACAAACACAACTCCACCCAACCCCACGTTCCCTCACAACCCGCCGCCCAACCATTACACCAACAAACACAACTCCACCCAACCCCACGTTCCCTCACAACCCGCCGCCCGCTCCGCAAACATTCAGTTTGTTTAATGAAACCCGCTCAGCCGTGATCCGATGTGACCCGAGTCACCCATTATTAATCCCCCCCCCTTATGACCCACTATTCGACTCCCGTTCTCCGCCCGCTTCATGCCACGTTTGCCTTTCCATCATCTTCACACTAACGATCGCAGCCCTTTGTGATGCCTCGTCAGCCATTAGACCTGAGCTACATCAAGCTCTTAATTAGCAGTGTGCATATGAACGAGCGCAAAGGAGCGGCGCTTTAAAGCGAGGGCTGAGGAACAGGACGCACATTTGGGGAAGATCTAATGGAAACGGAGTAATTAGCGCCATTCATTTAGGCGTGAACTGGGGCATTACTTCATTAAGGCGGCCGCGAGTCACGAGGCCGGAGCTGTCTGAACGCGACTGATGTCACCGCGGGGATTCACCATGACGACGGGAACGACACGACGCCGAGATACGTTACAATTAACGGTGTCGAAAAACACACGTTTAGAACGAACACGCAAACGAACCCTCTCAGCTGGAAACAGCACGGTCAGCAAAAAAAGGCCATCCATCCATTATCTTCCGCTTTATCCTATATTAGGGTCGGGGGGGGTTCCCCATGCCCATCCAGGGGAGAACGTTTCGGGCGCTGGGCAGATACACCCAGGACAGGACGCCAATCTATCACTGGACACACACTCACTCACTTGGAGAATTTGGAGTATTCATTTTACTTGATCCATGTTTTTGAACTGTGGGAGGAAACCGGAGAACCCGGAGGAAACCCACGCGGACACGGGGAGAACATGCAAACTCCACCCAGATGGGGATTCAAACCGGGAATCCCTAGCACAGAGAGGAGAACATGCTAAATCACTAAGCCACCGTGCCGCCCTTGCAAAAAAAGGCAGTTGGTTGTAAATTAAGTAATATGTGGCTACAGTGTCCACACACACACACACACACACACACACAAATAAACAAACAAACAGACAAACAAACAAACACACACACACACAAATAAACAAACAAACAAACAAACACACACACACACACACACACACATACACACATACACACAAACACACACACACACAAATACTACATTATATATTATATATCATATACATCATTCAAATATACATCCATATACACTATAGATTTGTTTTCATAGTCGGCAGCAGCTGGCTTAGTGTTTTGCATGTTCTCCTCTCAGCCCTGGGCATTCAGGTTGGAATCCCGATAAGGCTGGTGTTTCCATGCCCCCCCCCCACCATGTCCGCGTGTGTTTCCTCCCGGTTCCTCCCACTGTCCAAAAGCATGAATTTAAGGTGAATTCGCTGCTATGAATTGCCCTCATATAGAGTGTATTTGTGTGTATCTGCCCAGCATCCAAAACAGCATCCTCTTTCCTGGATGAGGTTCGAATCCCCATCTGGGTGGAGCCTCTATGTTCTCCCCGTATCCGCGTGGCTTTCCTCCGGGTTCTCCGGTTTCCTCCCACAGTGCAAATAACATGGTTCAAGGTCAATTGAATTCTCCGAATTGCCCCATATAGAGTATGTGTGTGCAAGTGAGTGTGTGTCCAGCGATAGATTGGCGTCCTGTCCTGGTGATGTTCCTGTGTGTGGGGGTTCTGCGGGTGGTGGTGGTGCAGCATCTGAAGGGACAGCGCTCCGCCTGCGGAAGCAGCCGGCTGAATGCCGCATGTGTTTTGCTTTTGAGTCGACTGCGGCGCAGCCTCCCACTGCCAGCATCTCCACGCTGCGCACACAAACACATCCACCCACGCAATTCTGCTACATCCTTAAAGCATCCGCTCCTCCTTCATCCCCACCACCCCCACCCACCCACTCACACTCATCCACTCGGGAGGAGCAAAGCTTTTCCGACAGTGCAAATTCGATCTAGGAATTGTACCTGATTGAATCCGCCGGCTTTGGCAGCGGCAGCGGCGTCGGAGCAGAAGGCCGCGTTCCATCTCAATGAAGCACAACAGCCCCATCTGCAGGCCACCACCCACGGGTGGAGGGGACATTTTCCAGAGTGGATTTCATTATGCGGGTGGAGGCAGGGGTGGAGGCGGCGGACCTGGTTGGCTGTGAAATGTCAAAGCTGTTACACATGCAGAAAGTCACTCACAGATGGAGTTATTACGGATGAGCGGGGAACCGGGTGGGTGGGGGGGGGGGGGGTCTGAGGTCTGCCTCGCCTCAGCATGACAAGGTTTGAATGGCGGGTGGAGTTCAAATAGATTTATAACATTATAAAAACACTTACTCGCTCCTTTTTGTTGAGCATGGTGGCTCAGTGGTTTAGCATGTTCTCCTCTCAGCGCTCGGTTCAATTCCTAATCTGGGTGGAGTTTGCATGTCCTCCCCGTGTCCACGTGGATTTCCTCAGGGTTCTCCGGTTTCCTCCCACAGTCCAAAAACATGGATCGTAGTGAACTGAAATCTCCAAATTGCCCCATATAGAGTGTGTGTGGGTGGCACGGGTGTTCTCTCTCAGCGCTGGGGATTCTCCGGTTCGAATCCCTATCTGGGTGGAGTTTGCATGTTCTTCCCGTGTCCACGTGGGTTTCCTCCGGGTTCTCCGGTTTCCTCCCACAGTCCAAAAACATGGATCAAGGTCAATTGAATTCTCCAAATTGCCCCATATAGAGTGTGTGTGGATGGCACGGTGGCTTGGTGGTTGGCATGTTCTCCTCTCTGTGCTGAGGATTCTCCAATTCGATTCCCAATCTGGGTGGAGTTTGCATGTTCTAACCGTGTCCACGTGGGTTTCCTCCGGGTTCTCCGGTTTCCTCCAACAGTCCAAAAACATGGATTTAAGGTCAACCGAGTTCTCCAAATTGACCCATATAGAGTGTGTCTGTGTGAGTGGGTGAGTGTGTGTCCAGCGATAGATTGGCGTCCTGGGTGTATCTGCCCAGCGCCCGAAACGTGCCCCCCCTCCCCCCCGCGACCCTAATAGAGGATAAAGCGGAACATGATGGATGGATGGATGAATTCATTTGCAGCTTGATAAGTATGTTAAACAGAGTCGAGTGCAGGTTGAAAACATTTACAGGGGCATTAAACAAACGCAGGGCAAACTTATTAAACCCAAACCGACACGACGACGTCATCGGGGGGGCAAACACGCTTTCCATGCCATTTACGTCTCAGCACAGGAAACCCAGCACAGCTGCAGGGCCCCGTCGGCTGCACAGTGGGGGGGCAGATTCAGAAAGGTTTAACATCTCTGCAGTACACACACACACACACACGCACACAGAAAAACACACTCTGGAGCTGACGCGGGGTCAGTACATCACACGTGTCTCTGCTTTATGGAGGTCTTCAGCCTCCACTGATGCGGTTCCTGATGGAACTCTGGATCTTCTGGCTGCTGACTGCACAAGGTTTTTCTTTTTTTTTAACGGGATGTTAAAAAAAAAGTGCAAACTTTCATAAACTTGAGACACTTCTGTATCTCACACACACCAACCGGCCTGAATCAGAAGAGTTTATACATTTTTTTTTTTATCTCTGATTTTATTTCCTCTATCTTTTAATTTACTTTTTACTTAAATTAATTTTACTATGATTAGACTGATTGCTTTATTTATTATTGTTGTTTTTATTGTTTTTTCTTTGTAAGGTGACCTTGAGTGTCCAAAAAGGCGCCATCAAATAAAAATGTATTATATATATAGAAGAGTTTAGACTTTTATATAAAGCTCACATCAACACAGCGGGGGGTGGAGGTTCTCCGAGGTGAGATGGAGAACTCCTAGGGATTCCCGGTTCGAATCCCAATCTGGGTGGGGTTTCCATGTTCTCCCTGTGTCCACGTGGGTTTCCTCCGGGTTCTCCGGTCAAATCAAGGTCAATTGAATTCTCCAAATTGACCCATATAGAGTGTGTGTGTGAGTGAGTGAGTGTGTGTCCAGCGATGGATTGGTGTTCTGTCCTGGGTGTATCTGCCCAGCGCCCAAAACGTTCTCCCCTGGATGGACATGGGGAACCCCCCCATGACCCTTGTAGAGGATAAAGCGGAAGATAATGAATGGATGGGGTGGCACAGAAGTTTAGTGGTTGGCATGTTCTCCTCTCAGCGTTAGGGATTCCCGGTTCGAATCCCAATCTGGGTGGAGTTCCATGTTCTCCCCGTGTCTGCGTGGGTTTCCTCTGGGTTCTCCGGTTTCCTCCCACAGTCCAAAAACATGGATCAAGGTCAATTGAATTCTCCAAATTGCCCATATAGAGTGTATGTGTGTATGTATGTTAGAATCCCAATCTGGGTGGAGTTTCCATGTTCTCCCCGTGTCCGCGTGGGTTTCTTCTGGGTTCTCCGGTTTCCTCCCACAGTCCAAAAACATGGATCAAGATCAATTGAATTCTCCAAATTGCCCCATATAGAGTGTGTGTGTGAGTGAGTGTATCCAGCGATAGATTGGCATCCTGTCCTGGGTGTATCTGCCCAGCGCCCGAAACGTTCTCCCCTGGATGGGCTTGGGTAACCCCCCCCACCCCGTGATCCTAGTACAGGATAAAGCGTAAGATAATGGATGGATGGAGATGGAGAACTCTGATCCTCTAACAGGAACAACAGCAAGCAGATCTGCGGAAATGTCACCCACTCTGTATTCAGACACACCAGCCCTTCACGTCCGTTTTTTTTTTTTTTTTTTTGCCTCTCGTGGGGTAAATAATATGCGATGTGGGACGCAGCCGCACCTTAATAACGCAGCGTCTTATTGAAATGACCTTCTGTTGGCTTTGTGTTTTATAATTCCAGAGTAAATCAGAACGGCAATGGCGCTGCTTCCAGGCGACGGCCGCTTTATGGAAATGCTGGGGGTCGGATTGTTCACTCGGGTTTGTCTCCGTTGCTATTTTAAATGTCACCGTTGCCCCTGTGTGCAATTCACCCAATGCACTCCAGTCAGACATGAACTATTCATATTGTCTGCCACCCCCCTCTCCCCTCCACCCTCCTCGGGGAGACTTTTTAAAAAGCAGGGGAGGCAGATTTACAACAAATCAGAGCCCAAAAACAACTATTTCATCCAGTCAGCGCGACTCTAAGAGCTGCTTTTTGTGTTTTCTGGCAGAAAAACAGAAGCCGACTGCATTATGCATCCATTTTAAAGCAGGACGGAATTCTAGTTTCTATTGCTTTAAACAATTCCGCTGAGCGTTGGGTTTTCATTACACAGATTAGGACTCTGTCAGCCAAGCTTTTATTTCTTTTCCCTTATTGGGTCTTAAGAATAAATCAGTTAACTTCTTGCACTGTGTGTTAAAATGCACAAAAGTTTAGGAACACGCCTCATCATTACTGAATGCAGGTTTCATTTTGCAGGTCAGAACATTAGAACCTGCAGGTCAGAACAGTCAGCTGAACTGAGATAATTGGATTACACTACATGGACGTATGAGGAACCCATATGTGACCCCAGCAGGGGATTAAACCAAAGATAAGGAGGTAAGATTCAAGATTATTCTCAAAGGTTGACGAGATCAAGCACCATGCCATGCCTTGTGAAAACAGTTTGGGGAAGGCCTTTTTTGTGTTTCAGCATGACTGTGCACAGCGCACAACAGACGGGCCATAGAATCCTGGTTCTGGGAGTCTGCCCCATACAGAGTGAACATCTTAGGGATGGACCTCTAACGGCTGACCTCATCAATTCAATTCAAATTCAAATCTACAGCTTTAGTTATAATCCCATTTCAAACTTTAGTATACATTTTTAAGATCTATGCCTAGATTTGTGAGGGTGCTAAGAATAAATTCTGAATATATATATATATATATATATATATATATATATATATATATATATATATATATATATATATAATCCATCCATTATCTTCTGCTTTATCCTCTATTATGTCGTGGGAGGGGGGGGTGCCCCATGTCCATCCAGGGGAGAACAGGACGCCAATCTATCGCTGGGCACACACTCACTCACACACACTCTATATGGGGCAATATGGAGAACTCAATTGACCTTGATCCAGAGGATACCACACGGACACGGGGATAACATGCAAACTCCATGGGATTCAAACCGGGAACCCCCAGTGCTGATCAACCACTAAGCGATATAATATATATATATATCCATATATATATATATATATATATATATATATATATATATATATATATACCACGGCACGGTGGCTTAGTGGTTAGCACGTTCGCCTCTCAGCACTAGGGATTCACGGTTCGAATCCCCATCTGGGTGGAGTCTCCATGTTCTCCCCGTGTCTGCGTGGGTTTCCTCCGGGTTCTCCGGTTTCCTCCCACATTCCAAAAACATGGATCAAGTCAATTAAATTCTCAAAATTGCCCCATATAGAGTGTGTCTGTGTGAGTGAGTGTGTGCCCAGTGATAGATTGGCGCCCTGTCCTGGGTGTATCTGCCCAGCGCCCGAGACGTTCTCCCCTGGATGGGCATGGGGAACCCCACCGCGACCCTAATACAGGATAAAGCGGGAGATAATGAATGAATATATATATATATATATATATATATATATATATATATATATATATATATATATATATATATATACACAAACTGTCATCGCTCCAAGCTTCAAATGTACCACAACTTTTACAAACCACTAGATGGTGGACTTAGTTCAGTATTGTCATTTTTTTGTACTCCCTGCAGTCGTGGCTGAAGCCTCCAGGGGGCAGCAGGACTAATTCTCTAAGGCACCTTTATGCTTCATCACTCCAGATGGCGCCACTCACTTCCTCTTTAGTACCATTCAATAAATTAGGAGGACTCAATGCCAGACACACAGAACACGAAGCCAATAAAGGTTCTGCAGACCGACACATATAAACATTAATTTAACCTTTAAAATATAAAATCATCTGATGGTTACTGAACATTTCATACCAACATACACACACCAGCCCAGCGATGGATTGGCGCCCTGTCCTGGTGTCTATCTGCCCAGCGCCCGAGACGTTCTCCCCTGGATGGGCATGGGGAACCCCACCGCGACCCTAATAGAGGATAAAGCGGGAGA
The DNA here is from genome assembly GCA_019802505.1 of Corydoras sp. C115. Lineage (NCBI taxonomy): Eukaryota > Metazoa > Chordata > Actinopteri > Siluriformes > Callichthyidae > Corydoras > Corydoras sp. C115. The sequence goes on along the minus strand of JAFMOC010000009.1, from coordinate 7,612,787 downwards.
TAATTAATGAATGAATGAATGAATGCACACACCATCAGAGAGAGAGAGAGATAGAGAGAGAGAGAGAGAGAGAGAGAGAGAGAGAGAGGAGAGAGAGAGAGAGAGAGAATTAAAACCCTGAACTGATTATTGTGTTAAAGTCTCTGGATGAGCAGCCGTAACGTAAACGCCGTGCTGTAATCTCTAACTGTGCATGTTTACTGTCGCCGTCTCGGTTGGAGTAAACCCTTGACACCCTGACTGCAGCTCCATCTCGAGGCTTCTCGTTGTTAAAGTGAACTCAGAGTTGAATACAGAGCCGGTGAGCGCTGTGAGATGGCCTTCAGATACGAACCCGAACATCACAACACACACACACACACACACACACACACACACACACACACACACACACACACACACACACACACACACACACACACGTGCTCTCAATGATACACCGCCTCAAACCCGGCGGCAAAGCCAGGAATCAGATTAATCAGATGCTCCTTATCTTTTAGACAGCTCTGAGAACATGGAACTCTTTGTCGTGGTTCCATTATGTTCCGTGTAAATGTGGCATGAAATCAGCGGCCTTTATGAACCTCTGAGCGCCGGTGGGTTCTCCTCTCAGGTTCTCCTCTCGGGTTCTCCTCTTGGGTTTTCCTCTCAGGGGTTCCTCAGAGGGCCACTGGGGTATTTCAATGCCGTTAACAAATAAGAGATCTATTCAGCAGTGAACAGAGGTTCTCAATATGAATGTTTTCATGTTCTAACCGAAATCCATCAGTACTGCCCTCAGCTCCAGATGACAGCACCCACGCCCCCCCACCTCAACCCCACCCCCTTGGATCAGTGTAGTGGTGCTAACAGGTCGCGTCACGTCCCCTATCAAGGGCACCAATCGATACTGGCTCTCGTTTGGGTATAAATATGCGTAGGCCTGTGTGTGTGTGTGTGTTGTTGGGGGGGGGGGGGGTGGGAGTCAGGGGTAGGGGTGGTGGGGGTTGCTCGTTTCTGACTCCCAATGTCCCCCTGCTGTGGCTATTTCCGGGGGCGATCTATACAGCTTACAGCACTCTGCCCGGGGTTTGGTTTCTATGCGGCTGATCAATTGCGATGGAGGCTGAACTGCACTGCAGCAAATGGGCTTTCAGAGAAACAGGATGAAGGACGACACGGGAAACGCGAAGAACACCGAACAATGCAGAACATAAAAACTTTCATCTTCAAGGGTTCCTACTCACCGAGTATCGGTCTCCGGCGTAGTGGAGAGGGTGCGGGGAAACCTGCGGGGAAGAGCCATTACAGCCTGCAATCGTTTATACGATTAATTCATATTTACATTTACATTACATTTCATCATTTAGCAGACGCTTTATTCCAAATCGACTTACAAAGTATCCCAACTGTATGGTTGGGGTCAGAAGACAGGGTTATTACAGCATCCCTGGAGCAATGAGAAATAGCATGTTCTCCTCTAAGCTTCACATCCTGATCTGGGTGGAGAATCAGGAGAATCTCTTAAGAATTATTTTTAAATCAAGGACATTTGTTTACAATAACCTAACTCAGGGTTTACTTTCAATACCATACCTGAATGTTTATTGTTTACTGTACTGTGTATCGTCCTGTATTTATTGTGATCCTTGTGTTTGCACATGTGCACTTTATGTTGGTTTTAACGCTGTCTCGTTCCACATATACTGTACTGTACTTTATATTGTGGAATGACAAATAAAAATACTTGAATACTTGAGTTTCCAGGTTCGAGGTCGAACGAGTCTATTGAGTTCTCCAAATTGCCCCATATAGAGTGTGTGTGTGTGTGTGTGTGTGAGTGAGTGTGTGTCCAGGGATAGATTGGCGTCCTGTCCTGGGTGTATCTGCCCAGCACCCGAAACGTTCTCCTCTGGATGGACATGGAGAACCCCTCCGTGACCCTAGTAGAGGATAAAGCGAAAAATAATGGATGGATGGATGGGTCTCCAGTCCCTGGTTTTAGATTTGTGGCGTCTGGAGCCAAATAAATCAGACTTGGACATTTACGGAGAACCTCCAGGGTTTAAAGTAACAGATAAGCAGCTGGTCTGGATGCTGAAGTCGAAAGCATTTACATGTTAATCATGTCTGCTCTTCCTCCATCAGTCCAAACCCCTGGAGATGTGATGACGTGGAGATGCTGAGTGAACCCGGGGTGGGGGCATGTTTGCGTGTCCTGGGACGGACCGTTAAACGTTCAGTCCTGTCACTCACAGAACCTTCAATACACCTTTAAATACACCATGCAGCTTAGAAAATCAATCACCGTCGAGCACACAGCAATCACGGACGCCTCGGCTCAGCTCGATGAGCGGCCCGGCCAGCTCGGCTCGGCGTGATGAGCGGCTCGGCTCGTTGGGAAGGCTCTTCAGTCCAGTTGAAATCGCCGATCACTTTACACCGAGCCGCTTTACCGGCAGTGACGGCAGTCTATGAACTGTAGATCTCATTGCATGTAATGTAATAAACGGCGAGCAGAGTGTGTGATGCAGAGTGTGTGATGCAGAGTGTGTGATGGTGGAGCACGCCTGCGGCGCGGAACGCGGTCCGTGGGGCGGCTGCAGTGTTTTATACAGAACACGTTCACGAGCGTACGAAGAACCGCAATATTAAACATTTATTATTAAAAATAAAAATACAGAGATCTATTCTGCACACACATCTGTGCAGAACACACACACACACACACACACACACATGCACAAACACACACACAAATACACTTACACACACACGCAAACAAACACACACAAACACACACATACTCACAAACACACACTCACATACACACAAACAAACACACACACACACACACACACACACACACACACACACACAAACATACACACACACATACATATACACACATACACAAACATACATAAACACACACACACACAAACATACATAAACACACACACACACACAAACATACACACACACACATACACACATACATACACACACACATACATATACACATACATACACACACACATACATATACACATACATATACACACATACACAAACATAAATAAACACACACACACACAAATCATACATAAACACACACACACACACACAAACATACATAAACACACACACACACACACAAACATACAGGCCCCAGGAAGCCTTCAGGTTTTGGGTGGCTTGCCCAAAGGCACTTCAGCCGTAGAACTTGGTGGAACCAAGAGGAACACTCCTGTGCACCTCCCCTCAACTGATGGAGTCACCAAAACTCCAGATAGAACCTCTGCTCATCAGCTCCTCACCAGCTCCAGCGTCAGATTTACCTCTAATAACGACACCATGGACCTCCAACAGCTCCTTACTTTTATTCTCTGAACCTTTCTGTTCATTTAGTTTCATACAAACACATCAGGGTTCTGGCCCTAAAGTTCCTGCTAATCTGGAGCTGAAGCTATTCAGATGATAATCCAGGAATCATCTCCTTATGATGGTGTTTACATAATAAACTCAGCGACACAATAACCGCTGTGAGTGTCTGTTCTTAATTTGGACAACGAGGTTTGTGGGGTGTTTGACACACAGCTGCTAAGTGCGTAATTACATCCCCACATCAAGCCAACGCTGGCTCCGGCATCCTGCCAACCGCACGGCACGCACAATCAGGATCAGCGACTGGAGGAGGACTGGAAAACGGTGCCGACTCTGGCAGCGTGCAGCATCCACAGCGATGCACGGCGGCTGGGCATGCGCACCGCCACGGGATTCATAACGTGAGAGTTTATGGCTATATTTAACGATGTTCCGCGATGGTTCCACGTGTGATCACCGGGTCCAGCAGAGGAACCAGAGTGCCGGGGTCGTTTTCATCGGATATTTGATATGCAGGGTTCTTTGTTAGGTTCAGTATTCAGGGCTCCACAGATATGACACCATGATGCAATTGTATTTTATAATCTGATGGGTACTTCTGCAGAGAGAGAGTGAGAGAGCGAGCGAGTGAAAGAGAGAGAGAGAGAGAGAGCACTAATGGATAGAATTGGGAGTTTCCTTTTTTTTTTTTTATCTTCTGCGGTTCGTATTTCAGTTCTGTTAAGAGTGGAACGCTTCTGTGGATGAATGCAGGTTAATTTAGTTGCATCATCGTCTGTAAATAAGCTTCTCTAACGGTCACATGATAAATTCTTAAATTTATTTTATATACTGTATATACATATATTTATATATTATATTTATAGTTAAAATATTCTATATTATATTTATATTTGTATATTATATATATTATATATATTCATAGTTGTATATTAAAAAAATCAATTTTTATCTCATTTTCTTCTTAAAATTTTTTATTTAAATTATAAAATAACAGGGTAATCGGGGTTTCGTTCTCATCTCATGTACCACATGAGATATTAATGATAATAGAATTTTCTTGAATCTTGATCAGAGTTAACGTCGTCTCTTTTTAAAAAACAACTAAACGAAAGACAAGAACCCAAAGCCTTAGAACCGGTTCACATCGCCGAGAAACCAAACAGCACCACGGATGTTCTCCTCCTGATTCATGACTATACGAACTATTTTGTCTGAAGCGTCCAAATTGTGTCGTTTCCTCGAGACATTTCACTTTCCGTTTCCCAGAATGCAATCACGGCCGAAGATGAAAGGTTCCGAAGCCGTAAACGCGGCGGTGTCGATAAACGCCGGCGAGCTTGGTGCAGATCGATGTTTATGATACCGCGCTCTCAGGTGTGATGGGGTCGCCGATGGTGACGGGAGCGTGGGTCACTGCCCCCAGCCGTGCTGGTCAGATTTAGAGTCAGACCCAGAGAACATGGCACAGTGCCAGACGCCCTGCCACGACTCGGACCTTCAGTCTGGATTTAAAGAAACACAAAGTTTTGTTTGTTTTTTTTTCCTCTCTGTTTAATTTTAAAACTCGCCTTAAACCCATTTTTATTCTCAGGCTTTAAACCCAAATTAAGACTTTACCTTCGTCTTATTTTATTTCTTTTGAACTCTCTTATTTTTGGTTTTATTGTCTTTATGTTTCGAGGGTCTGTTATTAAGTTTTTTTTAACCCACGTTCAGAACTTCAGTTCAGATGGTGCAGTTTTGAAGTGCTCAATAAATAAAGATGAGTTAAGAACCAGATAGTACTCAGATCAGCACCAGAAGGTTCTCCGTTGAACTTAGATTAGTTCCAGAAGGTTCTCCATTGTAAAGTAGTCAGATCAGTTCAAGAAGGGTCACCAGAGCAAAGTAATCAGATCAGTACCAGAAGGTTCTCCATTGAACTTAAATCAGTACCAGAAGGTTCTCAATTGTAAAGTACTCAGATCAGTACCAGAAGGTTCTCCAGAGCAATGTAATCAGATCAGTTAAAGACCGTTCTTCATTCTAAAGTACTCAGATCAGTACCTAAAGCTTCTTCAAGGAAAAGTACTTGGATGGAAAAGTACCAGAAGGTTCTCTAAAGCAAAGTACTCAGATCAGTACTAGAAGGTTCTCCATTGTAAAGTACTCAGATCAGTACCAGAAGGTTTTCCATTGAACTTAGATCAGTACCAGAAGGTTCTCTAAAGCAAAGTACTCAGATTATTACCAGAAGGTCAGTACCAGTAGGTTCTCAGATCAGTACCAGTAGGTTCTCAGTAGTAAAGTACCGTACTCAGAGCAATGTTAGCAGGTTCTATGTATTAAACAGTACGCTCAGTGTTCGAAGGTCCCCAGTATTGAAGTACTTAATTGGATGTAATGACTAATTCTCACCTGTACACACCAGTGGCAGATGAAAGTACAGTGGAGTTTAAAGAACGTCGGGTTCTGCTGATGTTCAGGAGAACTTTAATGAACACATGAATGCGGCGGGTGCCGTTACTTTTACACGAGGTTGTTAGTGGTTCACGTCTGGAGTAACCGTGTCGATCCAGCGTGTGTCTATGTGTGAGTGTTTAATACATACACACTGCTCATTAAGTCTTTGGGGGGGGGGGTGTGACGCCAGGTTCGGGTGGCGGCGCGTGTTGGTGAGGGCGTGGTTCAGTGGCGGCGGCGCGTGTGCTAGCAGCCGGCGGGTTTGCAGTAATCCTCCACTCCAGTGATGGTGGCCTTGCAGAAGAAGCAGTCTTTATTATTCATTAAGTGCTGATTGATGCAGGCTCTGGAAGAAGACGGGAAACAAACAGACACATCGCTGAGTCTCGACCCGGCGGTGCAGTCAGGACGTACATCACAGTGACAAAGACGAGAACCACCAACTAACGACCGGAACCATGTGATGTGGGCGTGGCAGCTCAGTGGTTATTGTGTTGGGCTGTCAATCTGAAGGTTGGGGGTTCAAATCCCAGGTCCACTGAAGTTACCAATGTGCGTCCATGTGGAACCTTAACTCTCATTGTTCTAGGGACGTTGTGACTAACCCTGTGCAATGCCATCCATTATCTTCCTCCTTGTCCTCTATTAGGGTCACAAAGGGGGGGGGGGGGTCCCCATGCCCATCTAGGGGAGAACGTTTCGGGCGCTGGGCAGATACACCCAGGACAGGGCACCAATCTTTCACTGGGCACACACTCACTCACACACACACTCTATATGGGGCAATTTGGAGAATTCAATTGACCTTGATCCATGTTTTTGGACTGTGGGAGTAAACCGGAAAACCCGGAGGAAACCCACGTGGACACGGGGAGAACATGGAAACTCCACCCAGATTGGGATTTGATCCGGGAATCACCCAGCGCTGAGAGGAGAACATGCTAAACCACTAAGCCACCGTGACGCCCCACCTTAAGTCGCTTTGGATAAAAGCGACTGCTAAATGACCGAATGTAAACGTAAATGTCATGTGATCAGGGGTCACAGCATGGACTGAAGGTCACGCGCTGCTCGGTGTGTTACGCTGAGATAACGCTGTGGGTCATTACAGCTTTAATAAACAATATCTGTAATTAAAACGTTTGGTAAAGAAATGCAAAAGCCTTCACTAAAACGTGGATTTAACGGCCTGCCGTTAATGACCTTAATCTCCTAAATGCAGACCGATACCCCGATCAATCGAGGCTTTAAGGACTCGCCGTGGACGTCAGCAGAGTGGACGAGAACTCACTTGCAGGATTTATGAGAGCAGGGCTTGAAGACGGCCGAGATGGAGTGTGCGTAGCAGATAGGACACAGGTCGTCCTCGCTGGTCGGCTGTCGGGACGAGAACACAAGGAGAATCAATGACGCGGTTCGACCCAAACATAAACAACGGCACATCCAGAAGCAGTGAGACGGTCCGATTAAAAACATTACACTTAACAAAAAAACAAAACAAAAATAAGAAGGTCCACTGGAACGAATTTACATTCTGAGGAGAGATAAGACTAATTATTCCCCCTGCATTCAATTTATAATTAAGATTAACGATCATTTTAATTTATAACTGATTTCGTCTCAGGTGTCTGAACTCGATTAATCATTTATAAAAAAATACTTTATGAATTAAAAGGGTTTCTATAATAAATAACAATATAATATATAACATAAAACTATAACACTATATCTATAATGTTATATATTTGTTCATTCATTATCTTCCGCTTTATCCTCTATTAGGGTCGCGGTGGGGTTCCCCATGCCCATCCAGGGGAGAACGTTTCGGGCGCTGGGCAGATATACCCAGGACAGGGCGCCAATCTATCGCTGGGCACACATTCACACACACAGACACGCACACAAATACACTACATGGGGCAATTTGGAGAACTCAATTGACCTTTATCCATGTTTTTGGACTGTGGGAGGAAACCGGAGAACCCGGAGGAAACCCACGCGGACACGGGGAGAACATGGAAACTCCATCCAGATGGGGATTCGAACCGGGAATCCCTAGCACTGAGAGGAGAACGTGCCACCCATAATGTTATATATTATATAACAATGACACAATACTATATAACAAACCTATGTAATACTATGTAACATAAAACTATAATACAATACTGTATAATAATGCTATTTAACATTCTATAACACTTACTATATAATACTATATAACATGATCATACATAACAATACCATATAACATGAACCTATAACACAATACTATATAACATAATACTACATAACAATACTATATAACATAAAATTATAACACAATACTATATAATGATAATATTTAACATGATACTATAACACTTAATACTATATAATATGATCATACATAATACTATATAAACATAAAACTAACAATACTATGTAACATGATACTATATAACAATACGATATAACATAAAACTATAAAACATCATCATAACATTCTGCTATATAACAAATCTATAACACAACACTATATAACATTACAGTAATGATGGTAATTAATGTTATTAATTCTGACGCCGTTTTCAGGTGCAGGGTATGAAACTGTGATTCCTGGAATTAAAATATGAACACATTTCACTCCTGAGACGGCTAGGCAGACCCTCCCTGAACCCCCCGCCACGTGTCAGCACTGAGATGCAATTAGTTCTGAGAAAGACGAACCTTAACGCTGATCTTAAGTTCCTGCGGCTCGAGAACCCAGCTGAACCGAACAGAACCGAACAGCTTTACATCAGGCAGGTGCTGCTTGAGTGCTTAATCCAATCGCTGCCTGCTTCTCCGATTTCCAAAATCCATTTCCTTTGGTCTGCGATGATGATGAACGTTACACTCGGCACATTCGGACCCATGTCCTCTGAAGCGAGACATTAAGCTTTCGCACATGCCGGAGGTGACATGATGGTCCAGATCCCTCACTTCATGTGGAAGGTTCTTCAATCGTACAGCATTAACACGGTTCGAAAATAGACCGTTCATTTAAAGCTGCACGTCTTCAGGTGCATCGTGTTCTAAAAACCCAGTGGTACAAACTTCTCAGAGATGTACTGAGGGCTATTTGTTCTCATAACTGTTCCTCATATGTCCTTAGGAGTCTCAAAGTCAAACAGGTTGAGGCTCCTTCAGTCCATGTTCATGATTTCTTACTGGACAGGTTAGTTAGAGACATTTTGGGATGTTAATGACATCATGACACCTTCTTTCTCATTGGTATCGTCACGTAGAGCCTATAAAAGCAGAATTAGGGGATCCGATCCATCACAGAACCATCTCCACTAACCAGTCTCTATAAGGATGAGGTGGAACCATCTCCATGACATCACTCATTCATATTCGGTAGGTTGTCTGATAAATGGTCTGTCCTAGAGGCAGCCGTTCAGGTCGTATGAGAACGTTTTCCTGAAAGCACCAAAAGCACACCGCCGGAACGTCAGCCCGGCCTGAAGACGGCGAGTGAAAAAGTGAAACTGTGAAAAGTCAATCTCGGAGCCTGTAGCCGTTAAAGCGCTGGGGTCTTCTGAAGCTGAACCTAATATGAATATAAGATATCGGCTGCCAGGCAGATTGATGGAAAGTGATAGCGCCGAGCAAAGAGAACTCATTTGTCACAGAGATTTGCCCCGACTGATGTGGCAGCTGCAGAAAATGTGCGGCGCGTTTCAAAGATAGCGGGGTGAACCGGCGTCAACCGGTGACGCGAACAAAGCTCACTAATGAAGGAGCTGGCAGCCCAAAATAATGCAGCGCAAGGTCTCTGGCTCTTGTTATTTATTAATGATTTAATTTTGCGACTCTCGTTCTCCTCCAGAGTTTCAGAAGTTTGGAATGGAGTTTATTATTCCCAACTGAGGAATCAGGGGAACGACGTGTGAGCGAGTTCGGGGGAGGCTCGGTGGAGCGACCAAATTAAAAACGTCATAATTCCATGGAACTCCACATCTATATGAGCTCGCTGGAGAAAATATAGAGTTCTACAGAAAGAAATAATTATTATTTCTATTAGGGGTGAGCTGCAATATTCGCTGATTCGACGATTCGATTCGGAGAACCGTAGTCGACTATGAACCTCATAGTCGAATGTACCATTTTGACCACATGGGGGTGCCCATGGCTGCTGCTAAGCATTAGTTTTTACATGAAATGTCTTTGTTTTCGTTATATATATAGCCTTTTGTCAAATAAAATCATCGTAATTTCTGTTAATATATTTTTTAAATGATGTGTGCGCTTTAACCCATTTATGGTGCTCTAGAAAAACAAGTAAAATATAAAAGAAAAATCTTTTCTAAAAACCACGCTTATAGCGCCATCTTGTAGTGAAATTTTAACTGATTCGACTATCAGTCAACTATAGGGAAAATCTGACGAATCAGATTCGACTATTAAAATCCTTAGTTGAAGACGCCCCTAATTTCTATATATCTATATTATTAGAACTGTAGGTGTTTTTGATGAAGCAGAACTTTATATAACTTTATATAAACTGCTTTTTAAAAATGGAATAAAATTAGTTTGTAGTTTGCAGTTAGATTAAAAAACATTTATTTTCTTCAGCGTTAAATTAATTACTGTAGCTCAGTCTGAACTGTGAGTTGCCAGTGATGTTATGTTACTCCTTTAACCAGCTCACCATACCTACACGCTGACATGCTGACAGAATGGGGAGCCCTCGTGACCGGGCACTCTGCGGTATCTGCCCCGTGTATATATGCCGCTCTGGTTTGTGTGACGGTGTCTCATGCCGCAGGTCTTAATATCGCTGACTACTTTTTTCATTTTTGTTGCCCCTCATCACTCAAATTAAATGACTGAACTCAATCAGTTAATATATATTGTTAATTAAACATTTAAATATAAACATATATAATCTGTATACTGTTACTGAATAAAATCTTTACGCCTGCAGCGTGCCGCCGTCCCTCATCACACAACATACGACCTCAGAATTTCAAAACTGGGAGCGGAGTGGAAATGGATTTTAGATTGATGGGTAGCCGGATTGGGAGGTATACCCTCCCGTTGATGGCTGGCTGTAAAAGCCCACGCTCCTGAGATTGGGGTGATATATGTCCTCCCGGTCCAGGCCAATGTGCTGAGGAGGCATGACAAGACCGGCTTGAAGAATGGTTGTGGTGCAATGGTGAACCCGTTCCAAATAACTGCCCATAACCGGGAACGCCGTCAAGCTCTGACGTGCACGTCATGGTTTATGAGCTGGGTTCAGGGGGTTAAGCTGAATCCATGAAACATGACGAAGCATTAGCTGAAATTAAGCCGAAGCTTAAAAAAAACCCAATCAGAGATGTGGAGAACGTGCCAATTTCAGAGTATTAAAGGTGAAAGAGTACATTTTTTATCCATTTGAGCCGCTGGGATTCTGGTTTTTGTTTTCCTTTGATATTAAATGGAGATCTGAATCGTCCGTCCACATTCCCCGCCCGTCGCACCTCATCCGAGCATGACGGTGTCATCAAGCATGAGACGGATGACAGCAGCAGGCAGGATTTCTGTCAGTAATTAGACGAGGGAGAAGGTCAAACCCCTTAAAGACTGATGCTTTATCAACAACCTGTCATTCACTTAAAGATAAACAAAGAGGCTTATTGTCTGGGGACGCGTCGGGCCCCGCTGACGCCCAGCGGAGCAATTACGCTGCCGCGATGGAACCAACATCACCGCCAAATCTCCAGACACTCGTTTCTCCTAATGTCATCGAATCAGGACCGTTTATCCACTCGGCTTCAGAACCCGATGGACGCGAGTCTGATTAGAGGAGGAGCTCATGAGTTCGGTGGTCTACAGAATCGGATTTGCATTGTGGGAGTCAAAAAGGAATGGGATATGAGTGGAGGGAGTGTTGTGTTCCCGCGATCTGATTTTCAAAGCGGCTCTGTTTAAAGAGACTCCGCAACGAAGTTCAGGTTCCTGTAGGAACGTCAGCGGGAGGACATTCCCGAATGCCAGTTGTGTTCTTCTCAGAGAAATAAACATGAGTTTGGGTTCGACCCGGGCGGACGGAATTGCAAATGCGGGTTTGTGTGTTCACTGTCTGAAGCTTCCAGCCGCCTTCCGTCAGATTAATGCAGACGCCGAGGGGAGGCGGCTTCGTGATGTTCCGTCTGGAGGCTCGTCTGGAGAACCTGCAGGTCTCTGCTGTACGTTGGGTTTATTGTCTTCTGGCATCACAATGCAAACCTAATTGAATCTCCAGCTTCAGATTCAACAGAAGAAACGATCTGCTCATGTTATGAGCGCGGACGCCTGGGACCTCGCAGGGAACGAGAACATCCGGCGAGGTTCTTTATTACGATCCACGTTCTCGTCATTTTAATCTGACTCCGTTGCCCCTCTGTTCCCCTCGGTTCTGAAGTCAGCAGAAACGATTTCAGCTTCATTTCCATTATTCCTTCATTTTGGATTTTCACTTTTGTATCCGTCTCCAGATTCCCGGAATAATGACGAGTCACGCTGATGATCGTCAAAGAGTCACAGCCACAAATAATAGACGTCTGTTAATTAGATCGAATGCGCATCCCTCCCGCTCCATCACGCCCGCTGTGATGGAAGCTCCGGGCCGTTTGAATTCGGTGAATCTCGGACCCTCTGCGTCCCCAGCCGAGTCGCCCTGCTGGCGCCGACGGAACAGACTCAGCGAGGGGAACGTCAGCTCTCAGATCACCACCGAATGCCGACTCGCTTCTGACAACTGACCTTTGATGCGCCCCACCCGCCGGCGGGTACCAATCTCCACGTGAAGCTCCATTTACAAAAACACATTTCTAACACAAATACTAAAATTAAGATGCTGCTACAGATGTGACGACGTTCTGATGTTTCCCCGTCTGCCTTTCAACCAACAGAACAGAACACTCGAAGGCATGAATAATAATGAGACCAAAACAGAGCTGCAGCTAATTCATTAGATTAATTAACGTTAAACCTTAAACACATAATCAACCGCATCACTAATATCCCTCCATTTGGGGGGGGGGGGTGAGGGGTGGACATTAATGATGTGGGTCCCTCATGCCAATCCAGGGGAAAACGGTTTGGACGCTGGGCATACTCACCCAGGCCAGGGTGCCAATTAACCTTGAACCCAGATCAGGATTCGAACCTGGATCCCCAGCACTGAGAGACAGGTTTGCCTAAGGTTCAGATCCCCAGCTGATCATAACATGATCATAACAGAACATAACATGATTATAACAGAACATAACATGACCTTAACCGATGATAACAGATCATGACATCATAACCAGTCATAACATGATCATACCATATCATAAAAGGTTATAACAGATCACAACAGGTCATAACCAATTACAACTGATCATAACATGTCATACCATTATCATAACAGGTCATAACATGATATGGTATAATCATAAAAGGTCATAATAGATCAAAACAGGACCAATCATAACATGATCATAACAGGTCATACCATATCATAAAATGTCATACCATATCATAAAATGTCATAATAGATCAAAAAAGGTCATAACTAATTACAACCGAACATAACAGCTAATAACCAATCATAACATGATCATAAGAGCTCAAAACATGATCATAGCAGGGCATAACATGATCAAAACATGTTAAAACATGATCATAACGTGATCATAACGTGTCATAAGTGTCTCATAATCAAGCAGTCTTTAATCAGCGAGTTTGATTGCGTTCGTGGGACTGAAGTTGAAAGTCAGTCACATGATCACACTCTCTTTTTTTTTTTTTGTCGCTTGGCATTTCAAAGAAATCCTGAAAGCCGAGTGGAAGAAAAACTCATGAACATCCTTCTGTGAAGACGTTAAATAAAAGCCGGCGCTCGGCTCCGTCCTTCCGGAGCCTTTATTCCATCGGCGTGATTTCAGGGTTGTGAAATGTCAGTCTAAACCATCTTTCAAGTCGGCGAGGTTTAATAGAGAAAAGCCCATTTGTTGTGTAGCAGATAATTGCAGCTCAGCTTGAGGCCAGACGCACTGGGAACAAACACGGCAGGTAATTGGGCAAAGCTTTCCCCTCCAACAGCACTTCAAAGCAGTCCCCAGCTCTCAGACTGCGTTTACCTCCGATAAGACTCCATAAACAGAAAAGCTCCATAAACACGTAGAGATGAAACGGGACGGGCACCGATACAAAGATCAGGAACGTCAGACACAGAGTTACAAAGTTTCCTGCACTTACACTTACATCAGTTTAAAAAAACAATTGAAGGTCCCGGGCGGCACGGTGGCTTAGTGGTTAGCACGTTCGCCTCTCAGCGCTAGGGATTCCCGGTTCGAATCCCCATCTGGGTGGAGTTTCCATGTTCTCCCCGTGTCCGCGTGGGTTTCCTCCGGGTTCTCCGGTTTCCTCCCACAGTCCAAAAACATGGATCAAGTCAATTGAATTCTCAAAAATTGTCCCATATATATTGTGTATGTGTGAGTGTGTGTTTGCCGAGCGATGGATTGGCGCCCTGTCCTGGGTCTATCTGCCCAGCGCCTGAGATGTTCTCCCCTGGATGGGCATGGGGAACCCCACAGTGACCCTAATAGATGATAAAGCGAGAGATAATTAATGAATTAATGAACTTAAAGGTCCCAGGTTCGATTCCTGGTCCCACCAAGTACTATGACTGAAGTGCCCTTGGGTAAGGCACCCAACCCTAATTGCTTACTTCACCAGTGTGTGTGTGTGTATTAAATATGTGTAAAAACTGTAAAATAGATCCGTTTACGTCCTGTAGTACCCTCCATCCCCAGTAGTGGCTGCTGTTGCAGCAACAGTCCCCTCGATGCTGTGCGTTATGGTGATGGGTCGTCAGGACCGTGACGTGTGCTTTTGTTACGTTAATAAAGAGAACGTTCTGATTTAGTTCTGCGTGTTGTGAAGATCGGGCGTTGTGATTCGATCAGTCGAAATTTACATAAAAAAACGCAACACTTAATAAACAGCGGTTTAAACGGCAGCCGTACGTCATGGTTTAATTAATTCAACACTGAATGCTGATAATCCCGGCTCTACTTTATTTTCACTGAATGAATGTTAATCTGGGGCGGTATGGTGGCTTAGTGGTTAGCACGTTCGCCTCTCAGCACTAGGGATTCCCGGTTCGAATCCCCATCTGGGTGGAGTTTCCATGTTCTCCCCGTGTCTGCGTGGGTTTCCTCCGGGTTCTCCGGTTTCCTCTCACAGTCCAAAAACATGGATCAAGTCAATTGAATTCTCAAAAATTGCCCCATATAGAGTGTGTCTGTGTGAGTGTGTGTTTGCCGAGCGATGGATTGGCGCCCTGTCCTGGGTCTATCTGCCCAGCGCCTGAGATGTTCTCCCCTGGATGGGCATGGGGAACCCCACAGCGACCCTAATAGAGGATAAAGCGGGAGATAATGAATGAATGAATGAATGAATAAACGTTGATCTGGCGGCGTGCGCTGGAGGAACGCGGTCCATTCACTCGCAGACAATAAGATCAGCGGCGAGCTGAAGGAAACCCGGCGGGTGAGGGACGGGATAGTACTCAATTCACCGTGTGCAGGTGAGAGAGCCGTGTGCGGGCCCCTCACGCTCACGCTTTACTGGCAGCAGCATCATATCGTATCTGCCCCCCCCGTGTGCCCTGTTGCCTGGATATCAGAAGCCTGCTGTTCCTGAACGAACGAACGCTAATGTCAGGAAGTGTGGAAAAGTACACAAGAGCGGCCTCTGCATGCCACACACACTCACCATCACACTACACACACTCACCATCATCACACTCTCACCATCATCACACCACACACACTCTCACCATCGTCACACTACACACACACTCACACCTCACACACTACACCACACACACACACCACACTCACACACACACACTACACCTCCACAACACACTACACACAACACCACACCACCACACCACACTACACACACACTCACACACAACACACTCCCTCACACACACACTCCACACCAACACCTCCACACCACTCACCACACTCCATCACACCATCACACTAACACACACCTCCACACACACTCATCACACCACACACCCACCATCCATCACACTACACACACTCCACACCACACACACTCCACACTAACACACACTCACACTCACACCACCACACCTCCATCACACTCACCACACCTCACACTACACACACCTCCACACACTACACCACACACACACACCTCACACTACACTACACACTCACACACCATCACCTACACCACACACACATCACCATCACACTACACACACACTCACACAACACCACACCTCCATCACTAACACACACCTCATCACACACACACACCTCCACACACTAACACCACACCTCCATCACACTCACCAACACCTCACACACACACACACACATCAACACACACACCACACACACACACTCACACTACACCACACCTCCACACACTAACACCACACACACACACACACCTCACACACCACACACCACACACTAACACCACACTCCACACAACACACACACCACACACTCACACACACACTACACACACACACACCTCCACACACACACACCATCACACACACACCTCCACACACTAACACCAACACCACCTCCATCACACTACCTCACCACACTCACACACACACACCATCAACACACTCACCACACACCTCCATCATACTCACTACACCTCCATCACCAACAAACTCCATCACACTCACACACACACACACCACACACCACCATCACACTACACACACACACCTCACACACTAACACCACACTCCCACACACCTCATCAACACACACCACACCTCCACCACACTAACACCACACACACAACACACACACCACACCTCACACACTAACACCACACACCTCACCATCACCCCCACACACTACACACCACACCTCATCACACTACACACACACTCACCAACACCTCACACTCCCACACACTCCACACACACACCATCATCACTACACCAACACCTCACATCATCACACTCCACACACACCTCCACACCACACACACACCACACCTCCACACACACACTCACACACACACCTCATCAACACACACAACACCTCCACACACCACCTCACACTCACACACACACACTCCACCACACTCACACACACCTCCACACCACACTACACACACACTAACACCACACACCTCCACACACTAACACCACACACCACACACACACCTCACACCATCACACTACACACACCTCCATCACCACACCACACCTCCATCACACTACATCACACCTCCACTCTACACCACACCTCCACACCAACACCAACACACACACCTCATCACACAACACCACACTCCATCACACACACACTCCACACACACACTCACCATCACACCTCACACACTACACACACTCCACCAACACCATCACACTACACACACCACCACCACCATCACACTAACACACACACCTCCACACAACACTACACACACCTCACACACTCACACACCACTCTCACACACCTCCACAACACTACACACACACCTCCACACACTAACACCACACTCACAACACTCACCAACACCAACCTCCACCACCATCAACACTAACACCAACACCTCCATCAACACTCACACTACACCTCACCACACACACACCACACACACTAACACACACCCACACACAACACCAACACCTCACACACACACACTCCACAACACCTCATCAACACTAACACACACACACACTCATCACCTCAACACTACACACACTCTCACCATCACTCCACACCACACACTCCACACACACTCACACACACCTCCACCATCATCACACTACACACACCTCCATCACACAACATCACACTCCACACACACCTCCATCAACACTAACACACACACACAACACCATCATCACACTACACACACTCTCACCACCAACACCTCCATCACACTCACACACACCTCATCACACTCACACCTCCATCAACACTAACACCAACACCTCCACCACTTTCATCAACACTAACACAACACTCCACACCAACACCTCATCAACACTACACCACACTCCACAACACCTCACAACACTCACCACCACCTCCACACACTACACACACCTCACACACCACACTCCACACACTACACACTCACCATCATCACACTACACACACACTCACCATCATCACACTACACACACACTCACCATCATCACACTACACACACACTCACCATCATCACACTCCCACACACTCTCACCATCATCACACTACACACACTCTCACCATCATCACACTCACCTCATCACACTCCCACACACTCACCATCATCACACTCCCACACACTCTCACCATCATCACACTCACCCCATCACACTTCCACACACACTCCCACACACTCATCATCACACTCCCACCATCACACTCCATTACATTCCCACACTCACCACATCTCACTCCCATCACACTCTTCATCATCACACTCTCCCCATCATCACACTCCCACACACCCTCCCAACAGTCACACTCCCACATTGTATGAAAGCGTTCACTGTCGTTGCTTCTGAATTGATTTATCCACCGCAGAGTGTGATTGGTGGGGGGTGGGGGGATTAACTTTAGGAAAAACACATTAATTTTTCCTTTGAAAATCCTGCTCATACCCCGACTGCCATATATGGGCATAAAGAGAACCACAGAACGACATACGACTTCAGCGCTCTGTATTCTTTACATGTTCTCATCACACAGAGAGACCCGGACCCGCCGAGAACCAAAATCAGCGTGATGGCTCAGTGCTTGGCTCAGTGTTGTGGGTTCAAATCCCAGACCCACTGAAGTCACCAGGGTGGGTTCTTTAAGCAAAACCCTAAACACTCATTGCTCCAGGAGGTGCTCTAACGTGGCCAACTCTGCATTCTGACTTCAAACATCAGGTTGGGAAACTGGTAAGTCTCTAAATGATCAAATTAAATTTTAATTTAATTTAATTTAATTTAAATGAACAAAGCTCCGCATGGTAACAGTGATGATTAGATAAAATTAATAATTATCAGTTTATTAAGATTTCCTTTGAGGATGATAACATTACACCTGCTCCCTAACACATCAATCGATTTCCGACGGTACCGGTGCAGGTTCCTGAACCTCACTGTGGTTCCAGTTCTGTAGTAGTTCCTAACTCTCTCTCTCTCTCTCTCTCTCAGAGCACAACATTTAAAAAACACAACTCAAAACGCATGTCTTCCACCAGAACAAGCTTTAAAAAATAAAATAAATGTGGGAGCTGAAACCGGACCTGCAAACGATGCTGATTTAATCCCGAGCTCAGCAGGTTCCGCGTAACTTACTGACTCGCGATGTTCTCTAAATTGTAAGTCACTTTGGATAAAAGCATCGGCTAAATGTGAACGTAATGTGATTTTAAAGAACAGCAGACGTATTTACAGCGATGCCCAGAGATGCGATGTGTTTATGCAACGTTAGAACCGCAGAGGACAGAGGGCAATGGGGATCTGCGGTTTATTATTTGTAAAAATGTTCATTAAACTGATTCATCCTGAAGGACGCGCTCCCCGTGCAGCAGGATGGATGACTGACGGAACCTCCCACTCTTTAGGTTTGCGGATGCTTCATCACTTTCTGTTTTGCGACGACAAAATCCACGTGCTTTAAAGACGCTCTTGTCTTTTTGTCAGCGACGTTCCGTCAACGCGAGTTTGGAGTGCGTCCATCGCTGCGGGTCGCGAGGCGCAGGTTTGTCTGAAGTGCAGACGCCATTAGAACGTTCTGCCTCTGCGTGCTGGACCGGGGGAGGGAACCGGGGGAGGCACCGCGGGTCACATTTCATACTGCAGAACGCTCGGGTTTCTGCAGTCGAGCCGCGAGGTCCTCTCTGAGCCGAGGGCGGCGCGTCTGGGACGTCCCGCGGTCGGCCCAGCCACAGGATCCTCCCGTGATCCGGCCTCGAAAAACACTCTCGTTGCTTTTACTAAACCCTCCACAGTGGCTCCTAATGGCTCCTCAATTATTTAGAACCCCGCTGCGGAACAGAGACGGAGCTGTGACCTTGGTCCTGGACGCTCTGATTGCTTTTGAAAGCGTTATGTAATTAACGCAGTGATTAAGTGACAAAGAGCGTCTCTCCGTCTTTTATTCCGACTGCAGACATCACAGTTCTGTATGTTCTGTGCAGGACGAATTCGCGCGGAACCAAAGCCGAGCTCTTAGAACCTGCAGACGCAGCACTCTTGCGTGCACTCTCGCACGGCCGGCGGCGAGGGCTGGGCGTCGGAAGCATTTGGAAGTGGTTTAAACATAATGCATTTACAATCCAACCTGCCGAGAGCGCGGCCGAACCCGCCGGTCAGAACGCTGAGGAGCACCGAGACCTTCAGAACATTATCTCTGGGCGTTTTTAAGGTTCCGCTGTAACATTAGTGGGAGATGGACGGTACGGAGCGAGTGGAAGTGTGGCTTCACTCCGGGTTGGTAAACAGAAACGTAAAGTGCAGGATGTGGAAGGTTGATTTACTCTAAAGCATCTTCAGAACATCTGAGACACCGGCAGAACCCTGAGATCCTGCTGAGAACAGCGTTAGAGCTCTTACAGCGTACGAGTCCGGTTCTGTGATCCGATTGGTTCCGTCTATGAAGCGCTCCATGGAGCACCCCGCCGTGCCACCCAAAACCGATAACATCATATTCTGGGTTCAAAGGGGCGGGTGTGTACATCTCAGTTCCAATTCTTTCTGATGGTGTTCGATCAAAGCTCTGTGTGAGCCAATCAAAGTCCTCCATACCAAACCCACTTCCTGAAAAAACCTCACACAGTGCACTGGGGCAGCGTCATGATGAAACATTCGGGGCCTTCCCCAAACTGTTTGCAGAATGGACGTACAATAAGCATCATTACAGGGGCGGCACGGTGGCTTAGTGGTTTAGCATGTTCTCCTCTCAGTGCTCGGGATTCCCGGTTCGAATCCCCATCTGGGTGGAGTTTGCATGTTCTCCCCATGTCCACGTGGGTTTCCTCCAGGTTCTCCGGTTTCCTCTACTGGGCCCATAACCCAGAGGTCGAGGAAATCTGAAATTTCCAACGACTTCAGAAATGGTTCATCGGAGAAATTTCAGTCCAAAGTCCAAAAACATGGATCAGGGTTAATTGAATTCTCCAACTTGCCCCATATAGAGTGTGTATGTGTGAGTGAGTGTGTGTTCAGTGATAGATTGTCCTGGGTGTATCTGCCCAGCGCCCGAAACATTCTCCCCTGGATGGGGAAACCCCCCCAGCGACCCTAGTAGAGGGTAAAGGATGAAGTGGAAGATGATGGATGGATGGATGGAATATCATTACAGCAGTCAGACTGCAGGACTGTAAGAAGTGCGTCCTGACATTTAGTGCATTTACATTAAAGGTGATTCATCAAAGAGCTAAACGAGCCGGTCATATGACCTTCCCCTTTAAAACTGTAATGTAGCATTTTAACTTTCCAGTGTAATAATGAGAATGTTTTAGTGAACAGCGCGGGTCTGAAACCCCGTCCTCACCGCCGTGGTGGCTGCAGCCTGTTTGGATTCCTCCGTCAGGAAGCTGAGCATGTTCTCCACCTTCTGAGCCTCTTCTGTACTGATGTAGTCCGTATCTGTAAGAACATCGGAACACAAAGGGACCGATCAGACTGAGATCATTCTGCATCATAACATTACGTTCATCTCGCGCTCTCGTTCTCTCGCACTGCAGTTCCGCACTCTCTTTCTCAGATTAGATAACGCCGCGGGACTTTGATGGAGAACCTGGAACGACCTCCGGATTTCCTCCCGAGCTTCGGAAATTTAATTCGGTCCTTGACGGAGGACATCCGTGAGAATATCGACGCATGCCATCTGCCAGATAAACCTCACGCCGTCCTCGCGAGGGACGTTCTGAGGTTCTGATGTCACACATGCAAATGAAGCCATGTCATAAAAATTAAAAACTGAAAATCAAATCAGGGCAACGTGGTGGCGTAGTGTTTAACATGTTCTCCACTTAGCACTGGGGATCCAGGATCGAATCCCAATCTGGGTGGAGTTTGCATGTTCTCCCGGTGTCCACGTGGGTTTCCTCCGATTAACATGGAGTTAAGGACAATTGAGTTCTCCAAATTCCCCCATATAGTGTGTGTGTGTGTGTGTCCAGTGATAGATTGGTACCCTGTCCTGGGTGGATCTCCCCCCCCGCGAGGCTAGTAGATAAATGAGAAGATAATTAATGAATGATCTCAAATCGAGAACACATGTACACGAATCGAGTAAAACGTTCCATATATATATTATACTGTATATACACGAGATATATATATATATATATATATATATATATATATATATATATATATATATATATATATATATATTTTTTTTTTTTTTTTTTTTTTTTTTTTTTTGTTATTAATTAAATTTTTTTTTTTAAAGCCATTTCATTGAAAAAGGAACAGAATTATTAATAAATGATTATATGATCCTCTCCTGTATTTAATCTCTTAAATATTCAAAATATATATTAACTGCAATCTCTACTGTTTACAGCTAATTATCTTTGCTTCCTGTTGATTCCACTCAGCATCGTCCCGCAGTTGCCCCACCCACCGCTGTTTATTCTGTGCAGTTGCCCCACCCACCGCTGTTTATTCTGTGCTCTCTCTGTGACGTTTATTCTGCCGACGGCTTCTTTTCGCCAACCCAGCAACAGGTCTGTATGAGAAACCGCAGGGAGGAGCCGCATTTCAGTCTTCCACAGCCCCTGACCCCCAACCAGGGGAACCCAGAAGAACGACCTCCCACCCATCAGACACAACAGAAACAACCGGCGCTGCGATTCGAGCACGGGTCTCTCACAGCGCTGTGCCGTCAGTGGAAACATCCAGAGGGGGCAACCAAGAGTCAAAAGAGTGAATTATATTAAATAAGATGGTTGATTTACTTTGAAGACACTCTGGATTAAAGACAGTGTGGGTTTCCATGTTGCAGAGTCTGAGGAAGTTTAGTTTTCACATCCATGACCTGCACACCGGGGTGGTGGTGGTGGTGCAGCACGACCTCAAAAGAGCTGTCCCCGTCTCATCAGTGGCACATTACTGAACACCAAAAAAAAAAAATGTAACTGCTCACATTTACTTAAAAGAGAGTGAAAAGTGTTTGATGTGTCAGTTTACTTCATCAGTCACCTGAGAGATTGTGACCTCATCATCCTCCACCTGTGACCTCATCATCCTCCACCTGTGACCTCATCATCCTCCACCTGAATCCGAATCTGAATGCTGGGCTTAACTTCGGGATGCAGTGAGCAACGGGGAGATGTGGACTATCCCGTCACCGAGCTTCACTCGGCCTCTGCGGTTTTAATCTCGGGTTGTAATTTCACGCCCGTGCGTCCTGTCGGCATCCTGACCGGATTGGACGCCGTCGATCATCGCACGCGTGTCAGACTGACGATAAGTGTACGACTCCCAACCCCCAGAAGAACCTCAGCGTCAGCGGCGGAACGTTCGGATGGACGCGATGTCAGCAGCCGGGAACCAGTAGACGTCTGTGATGTAAGCAGCTCATTCCGAAGGGATCGATCTTCTGGCACGATGCCTAAACGTCTTCGATTCGCAGCGCTGCACTCGGGGTGTGGGCACAAACCGGTTGATTATTTTATATCAGGGTGAATTAGTTGCTTCTTGTTCAAAGTCTCAGCTTCGGTTGTTCTCGAGCCAACGGCCTTCTGCAGGTCGATGCCATGACTTCAAAACGTGATGATGGTCCTTTAAATAGACTTCTAATCTTATAAAAGGCAACAGTACACACCCATATATATATATATATATAGACACACACACACACATATATATATATATATATATATATATATATATATATATATATATATATATATATATATATATACACACACATACATACATACAGGGGCGGCATGGTGGCTTCCCGGATCGAATCCCAATCTGGGTGGAGTTTCCATGTTCTCCCCGTGTCAGGGTGTGTTTCCTCTCACAGTCCAAAAACATGGATCAAGGTCAATTGAATTCTCCAAATTGCCCCATATAGAGTGTGTCTGTGTGAGTGAGTGTGTGTCCAGTGATAGATTGCCCCCCTGTCCTGGGTGTATCTGCCCAGCGCCCGAAACGTTCTCCCCTGGATGGGAATGGGGAATATATATATATATACATATATATATATATATATATATATATATATATATATATATATATATATATATATATATATATATATGCACATCCTCATATAAATATATATTATACATCATATAAAAAAATAAAGTCACTTAAAGTAAATCGATGTGTAAATGTTAATTGAGGATACTTTCTTCTGTCTTGACTCTTGTTTCTTCATGTTATATATTTTAGGAATATGCAAATAAAGATATTTTGCAAATCTGAATATATTAAAAGTCCGGCGTGGGTCTCAGAGAGGCTTCTCTCAGAACGGATGTTCTAAGATCCAAGGTGCCGCGCTGCCATTAATCCATAAGCTCCGTTCAGATTGCAGCTGGATGAACTCCAGACCTGAGCCATTAGACGTGATAAGTATTCCATCCAACCCATTTCGGGAAACACATCTCGCAATGGTCTCTTCATCCTAATGACTTTAATAGTTTGCTCTGCGCTCTGAGAAAGTGCTCGTTCACTTCACGTTATTGAGTCTGAAAAAAAAAAAAATAATAATAAAAGGAGAGGAGACAACGCTCTGCAGAGAAACCTTCTGCGGTGGGTACCACGCCGTCGGTTCCGCGTTCCCGAGTGCAGCGGGAAGCTGGCTTTAACAAAACGAGCCATTAGTCGACCCGCTGCCGTCATCTATAAATGAGTTCGGTTCTCTTTAATCTCAGACTGGTTAATGGAGGACCACCAACCAGAACGTGGACGTGGAGTGGACGTGGTTTCCTGTTACTGCAGACAAAACCTCATTACGAATTTAAAGTATGATGACGTTTACGGTGTTCCATGAAAACACAACTCCACGGCTCACGCTACGACGTTCTCCTTCGCGGACGGACCCTGACGGTAATGCGGAACATCGAACGTCGTCGCAGAACGTCCCGGATGATCAGAGACGCAAAGCTGATCGGATGCTGAGTGTGGAATTCTGATCGAGGCCACTTGGTTTTTATTTTCAAAGGTTTTTCAAAACAAGCCTCGTTAATTACACTATTAAATAAGCCGCCAAATAAACGAGCGCAGGTCGAAAAGTCGGCTGAGCGCCGGCGCTTCTCCAGGGGGCGCTGTATCAACCGTGTTTTCTACCCAAGTTCTACTGGCCTCCTACCTCTGTCCTATTGATGTCCTACCCAAGTTCTACCACCGTCCTACCTCTGTCCTATTGGCGTCCTACCCAAGTTCTACCGCCGTCCTACCTCTGTCCTACTGGCGTCCTACCCAAGTTCTACCACCGTCCTACCTCTGTCCTATTGGCGTCCTACCCAAGTTGTACCGCCGTCCTACCTCTGTCCTACTGGTGTTCTACCCATGCTCTACCAGCTTCCTACCTATGTCCTATTACATTTACATTTACATTTAGTCATTTAGCAGACGCTTTTATCCAAAGCGACTTACAAATGAGAACACCACAAGTCAGAAGCCATGGAGAAAACCAAGTATACAGTAAGTTCATCAACCTGATTGTTATTCGAAGCTGCGCCCCCCCCCCCTTTTTTTTTTTTATTTTTTTATTTTTTTATAACAGGTATTTGGTAAATAGATGCGTTTTAAGTAGTTTCTTAAAACTGTTTAAAGATTCTGCCTTACGGACAGAGTTGGGAAGATCGTTCCCCATTTTGCAGTGTGAACGCCACAGAATGAGAATTAGCTCCTCGGTGAGGTGGAATCGCCAGGCGACAATCGTCACTGGAGCGAAGTGAACGAGTCGGAGTGTATTTTGAAAAGATAGAGTGAAGGTAAGAGGGGGAAGATCCAGAAATGGTTCTGTATGCCAGAGTCAGCGACTTGTATTGAATGCGAGCAGCTACAGGAAGCCAATGGAGGGAAGTGAGTAATGGAGTGACGTGAGTTCGCTTGGGCTGGTTAAACACGAGTCGGGCTGCAGAGTTTTGAATTAGTTGAAGAGGTCTGATGGTGGAAGTTGGGATACCGGCAAAAGAAGTGCATACAATAATCAAGCCGGGATAAGACTAGGGCTTGAACAAGCAGTTGGGTAGCATGTTCAGTCAGAAAGGGTCTGATCTTCCTTATGTTATAAAGAAGGAATCTACAAGAAACCACGGGCGGTTTGATCACATGATCAGAGAGTTTAAGGTGGGAGTCTATAGTGAACCCAAGGTTCCGGACCGAGTCAGTTGGGGAGATTGTGGAGCCATCAATTTGGAAGGTCAGGTTGTGATGGATTGAGGGTTTAGCAGGGATAATGAGAAGCTCTGTTTTTTCTAAGTTTAATTTGAGATGACGGGCCTTCATCCAGACAGATATGTCGGAGAGGCATGCAGATACTCGATTTGAGATGGTGGTGTCATCAGGGGCAAAAGACAGATGAAGTTGAGTGTCATCAGCATAGCAGTGGTAAGAGAAACCATGCGCCTGGATGACTGTGCTCAGTGATGTCATGTAACTATTGGTCCTACCCATCCTATTGGTGTCCTACCCATGTTCTACTGGCATCCTACCTCTTTCCTATTGGTATCCTACACAAGTTCTACCGCCATCCTACCTCTGTCCTATTGGCGTCCTACCCAAGTTCTACCGCCGTCCTACCTCTGTCCTATTGGCGTCCTACCCAAGTTCAACCAGCGTCCTACCCCTGTCCTATTGGTGTTCTACCCATGCTCTACCAGCTTCCTACCTCTGTCCTATTGGTGTCCTATCCATGTTCTACCAGCATCCTATCAGTGTTCAGGGGAGGGGTGGCTCAATGGTTGGGGTGTTGGTCTATCAATCAAAAGGTTGTGGGTTCCTTTAGCAAGACCCTTAACCCTCATTGCTCCAGGGGGCGCTGTATCAACCGTGTTTTCTACCCAAGTTCTACTGGCCTCCTACCTCTGTCCTATTGATGTCCTACCCAAGTTCTACCACCGTCCTACCTCTGTCCTATTGGCGTCCTACCCAAGTTCTACCACCGTCCTACCTCTGTCCTATTGGCGTCCTACCCAAGTTGTACCGCCGTCCTACCTCTGTCCTACTGGTGTTCTACCATGCTCTACCAGCTTCCTACCTCTGTCCTATTGGTGTCCTACCCATGTTCTACTGGCATCCTACCTCTTTCCTATTGGTATCCTACACAAGTTCTACCGCCATCCTACCTCTGTCCTATTGGCATCCTACCCAAGTTCTACCGCCGTCCTACCTCTGTCCTATTGGCGTCCTACCCAAGTTCAACCAGCGTCCTACCTCTGTCCTATTGGTGTTCTACCCATGCTCTACCAGCTTCCTACCTCTGTCCTATTGGTGTCCTACCCATGTTCTACCGGTGTCCTACCCGTTTTGTACCAGCGTACTACCATAATCCACCACCGTCCTACCTTTGTCCCATCCATGGTTCTAAGCTCGCCCTATCTGTGTTCTACCACCGTCCTCCCTCAGTTCGATTGGTGTCCTACCCTTGTTATACCATCGTCTTATAACCTCGTCATCTAACCTGATGCTCCTCCGATTTACTTGGACTTCAGGACGGTACTGGAACTATCCCAGTCCAAGCACAGGGAGTGGCACCGCTGACTACACCGCTGACAACACCGCTGACTACACAGTCTCCTGTGTCTGAGTCTTACTTCGGTTCTAAATAAAGACTCCCACAGTTTACTTTTTAATGTGGCCTAAAAAAACGACAAAACTCCGATATCCAGCGGGTCAGAACCGAGACACAGGACCATCCTCATCCTCATCCTCATCCCTCTGCAGGTCGGTATAAATCAGAGGGGCTCCATGGTCTTTATCCGTTATAAAGACCTCTCTGTCATTCAGGTTCTCTGATCGGAACGTATGAGGGGCGCAGATGCATCAACATCCACTTAGACTTAATAATTGATGAGGCCTCTGAACGGCGGAGTGGTGGCCCAGGCTCGAGGTACGGAGAAACGCAGCGCAGGACCAGCACACAGCGAGGAGGACCGTCCGCGGCACCGCAATGCAGTCTTGGACGCTGCTCTAAATGCTTTCTCAGCTGCACTGCAAGGTCCAAAGTTTGAGAACACCATCTCAGCTTACTGGGTTCTGTAGATTCTGGGTTCTGTAGATTCTGGGTTCTGTAGATTCTGGGTTCTGTCCATGACCCAACTGATCAGACATGATGTACAGATTGCAGCCACATCCGCTTTTACGAACAAACTTTAACTTAAATAACAGAATTTTAAACAAAAAATTTAACTTCAATAAAAACTCTGAACACGGTACCTATCCCTGCAGTCGCTTATCTAAAAAAAAAAAACTAAAAGCAAGCCTCATGAAAAAGCCCCATTCGTCGCTCTTAAGCTTCTTTGATTGCAGGCGCTGATTTCCGGCCCTCATGAATCAGTCCATCACGTTCTGTTTCTCAGAGAACGCCAGCCGGCCCTAATTATTCT
Source organism: Corydoras sp. C115 (assembly GCA_019802505.1). Taxonomy (NCBI): domain Eukaryota; kingdom Metazoa; phylum Chordata; class Actinopteri; order Siluriformes; family Callichthyidae; genus Corydoras; species Corydoras sp. C115. The sequence continues at coordinate 7,584,404 of JAFMOC010000009.1, read as the reverse complement.
TATAACTGGCTGGATTTGCTAAAGGGGGTAATTACCTTTTTCTGCACATTGACAGAATTTTTATTATTATGTCGTGCAGCAGGGTGATGATGAAATGCCCACCACACATTCTCCTGAACTCAGACCACCCACCCCCCCCCCACAGTCAGCCTGCAACGAAGGAACAAAACCTCACACCGTTTCAAAATTCAGACTGTAGATTTATAAAAATAAAAATAATAATAAAAAAGTATATACAATCTGTCTGTAAGGAATAATACATAAATATTACAGCAAATGAGAGGAGGAGTCAGGAAAGCAGGTGGAGGTGATGGTGTTGTGTTAAATATCGATTAAATAAGAGTGAGGCTCCTGATAATTAAATCATCTCAATCCACTGAATTCTTGCCTCTGATACTCATTAAATAATGTGAAAAATAATTACGTTTATTTTAAAGCCAAAAAAATTGGTGGTTCTGGTCCGTAAAACTGATTGGCTGAGCCATTTGTCCAGCTGTGACATTATTAACAATAACAGAACAGGGGTGCTCTGAGCGCTTCACATTCGTATCAATGTGTGATATACAATACATTATTTTCCTGACATCTTTTTAAAACTGCATTCTGTAATTTGCCCACTAGATGGCAAAGACCGGCATTCTGTTACTCAGCGATCAGCGTTCACTTTCAAAAACCGGACCATATTACATCACAGAAGAGTAGATTTTATTTTTAATTAACACATTTCTGAATCAAAGCTTGTTTTTTATTATTGTGTGTTTGTAAGACACTCGAGGTTGTGTATTATTGTAAATAAATCACGTAAAGAGCTGGAACTGCACTACACGTCGGGACTAATAACACCTCTTTATGGGATTTATTCAGAATAATGCCACGCCCCTCGCACCTTAATGCTTTATTATAAACTACAGGATTAAAGAGCTAAACCTACAATCACACAAACTCAGAACGTGCTTAGCAACCAGGTTACAACTTTTAAATAAGAGATGTAAATAAAGTTGTGTAGTTTTTTCTCTAAATTGACTTAATTTAATTTATTTATTTATTTAACAGGACATGTCAGCATCACCCGACAATCAAACCCGGGACCTGCCTGTTGCGTGATGGACGCGCTGGACCGCTGTGTGACCATGTCCTGCTGCACAGTTATGTAAACTATGTGATCTGTATTTTATGTATATTTAAATACAGGTAAAGAGGCATATCTGTGATAAATAAAGAAACATGCTCATAAATTTAACATTAACTGCAGATTATCATGTATCGAATCTTCATTAAGACTTCATTCAATTCTGAGGATGAATATTAATAAATATCAAACTTACACGCATGGAGGGAGAAATGTTTGTTCTCGGCCCCGGTGGCTCCGGCGTCCCCGGCGTCGCCTTTCCCCAGCAGGTGCTGGATGGAGTGAAGCTGGAAACACGGGTCAGACAGCAGCACTGAGGCCGCCCGGCCGATCCTGCAACACAGACAGAACTTTATATGCAAAGGCGTCATGTGGCCACAAGGGGGCCAACTAATGACTACTGACATGATGCAGCTGAACTACAGCCACACACACACACACACACACACACACACATACACACGGACTATATCCACAGACCCAAAGCGGATCCAGAAGCTGGGTGTGAAACCAAGCACGCCCATCCACAGAAACGCCAAGGCGACGCGAACGCCGGGCCCACGATCCGCTCAGCGTCCGAGCCGCGGGGACGGTATGATGTCATACCCTTTATGTTTTTAATGTGAATGTTTACAACACAGGGCGGCACGGTGACTTAGTGGTTTAGCATGTTCTCCTCTCAGCGCTAGGGATTCCCGGTTTGAATCCTAATCTGGGTGGAGTTTCCATGTTCTCCCCGTGTCCGCGTCGGTTTCCTCCGCATTCTCCGGTTTCCTCCCACAGTCCAAAAACATGGATCAAGGTCAATTGAGTTCTCCAATTTGCCCCATATAGAGTGTGTGTGTGTGTGTGTGAGTGAGTGTCCAGCGATAGATTGGCGTCCAGTTCTGGGTGTATCTGCCCAGTGCCTGAAACGTTCTCCCCTGGATGGGCATGGGGAACCCCCCCCGCGTGACCCTAATAGAGGATAAAGCGGAAGATAATGGATGGATGGATGGATGGCTGGATGGATGTTTACAACACGGTGTTTCTGGAAGAAATTTCAGTCCAGAGTCCGTCCTCGGGTTTTTAATGAGGACGCGGCGCGGCGCCAACCCAGACGGAATATTTTCCCGCTGTCTTCTGAGAAACGAGAGAAATAATAATAATGAAAGAACGAGCAGAAGCCAGGTGTCGAGTATTTACATGTTCTGAAGGTCGCCCCACACACACACACAGACACACACACCTCCCTGAAAAACAAACAGACGTGTGTTAATAAACGAGGTGTTGTTGATTCGGATCAGAGTCGCGGCCGTCGTTAATGAACACGCCGCTCGAGCGGAACGCTTTTAAAGGACGAGGAGGAGAACCGAACGGCGGCCCGAGCCTCAGGAGCCACTTCAAAGTGTGTCCTCCTTCCATCGACTCCCTCTGCCAGAAGAGAACAAAAGCAGCAAGGAGGCTGCGAACAACACCCAAGATCCCACGCTGAGCCGCGGCGTCACGGCTGCGAGGTAGAACCCAGCGCCGACCGCCACGTTCCTCAGGAACACCGGCATCTTTACGTCTCTGCCACCCCCCCCCCGCGTCCACAACTACAGCGGGAAATCGGTGGAAATAAGGACGCTCCTGCCGTCCGTCGACCGCAAACCTGACGCAGCGGAGATGCTATGATTATTCATAATTATCAGTCTATTCATAACTAATACATGAATAATTAATGATGTGGGTGTGACATCCTGGAGGAATCAATCAGATGTCAGATGAATACAGGGACCGGGTTCTGCAGAGCAGCAGGACATAAGATCGGGACAGAAATCGGTCCGGGACAGACGCAGGGTCAAAGGTCGAGAGGTCACAGCAGACCTTTAAACACAGCGGGCCGAACGGAGGACAAAATAAAGAACGAAAAACGTGAAGTACATCAGCAGTCTCAGCAGATCAGTCATGTCCCGTCACATGGCAACGCATTACACACACAGTGAGATGGAGGTGGTAGTGTGTGTGTGGGGGGGGTGCAGAGAAGAGAGAGAGAGAGAGAGAGAGAGAGAGAGAGTGAGAGAGAACCTCGAGGCTCTAAAGCTGATCCACTGGAAGAGACAGATTGACTGGGAGGGGTTTTCCCAAACTACACACACACACACACACGTACGCACATACACGACACACACATGCACGCACATGTACACACAACACGAATTCAATAGCAATGCACATCACCTATGACAAACACAAAGACACAAAAACACACATGTTCAAAGCAAACACATGTCCCTATACAAACACAAAGACACAGGCAAACACACATGTATTCATACACACACACACACACACACATATATACACATATATATATATACTATATACACATACATAAATATATACATACATATATATATATATATATATATATATATATATATATATATATATATATATATATATATATATATATATATATATATATATATATATATATATATACACACACACACATATATATATATACACACACACTCATGCACTTACATGAACGCACAAACACACACACACACACAAAGACAAACACATGTATTCATACATACACACACACTTGTACTCATACACACACAAACACACACATACCTATATATACATGCATGCACTTATATTAACACACACACACAAGAAAAGGCCAACACACATGTATTCATACATACACACACACACACACACACACACACACACACATGGACACACACACACGTAAACACATACAAACATGCACACACATACATGCATCCACTTACATGAATGCACACACACACACACACACACACACACACACTTTCCATCAAAACAATGAGAGGACATGTAGACGTTTCCGTGAGCTCGATCGTGTCATTAACTCTGATACTGAATTATTCATGAGCCAGATTTGATTACCAGGTCAGGAGAACCTGATGTTCTATTAAACACCTGGGGGGGGGGGGGGGGTAAACCCAAACTAACGTTCTGTTCCATTGAACCCGGTCTTGTTCCTCTCAGCAGCATGCAGATTCACCCCCCCCACGACCAAGCAAGGCACTCAACCCTCATTGGTCCAGAGAGTGCATGGAGGATGAGGAGGAACCCAGAGACCGTAAAGAAAACCCACAGAGGCTCAGGGAGGGGCCGGTGTCTGGGATTCAAACCCGCAACCTGCTGCACCACCACCACCTCACCTCAGCGGCTCGGTGATGGAGCATGCTGTCGGCAGATCTTCAGCTCATTTCAGTTCATCACAGCAGACGCCAACCTCCATCATCATCATCATCATCATCATCATCATCACAGCAGACGCCATCCTCCATCATCATCATCACAGCAGACGGCGTCCTCCGTTTTAATTTCCGGGACTCGCCGCGCACCCTGGCGCTCACCCGACGCGCCGGAACAGGTCGTCCAGATTTCCAACACTAAACGAAGTTCTCCAGCCGTTCTCCAGCAGAAGACAGTGACCCCCCCCCCCCCCCCACATCTCCATCACGCTCCTTTAGACGATAACGGGGGGATTGATTTGTGAGCAAGAGGCAGTCAGAATAATAACCATTGTAAGTTTATTGTGCGGCGGCAAGCCAGAGACCCATCGGCGGTGGATCTTTTGTCTGTGGACTGAGTCGATGTTCCAACCAACACTTTAAAAGCGGCGGACCGTCAGCGCCACATCTGAAAGAATAAAAACATCACGCAACTCTGATTCTCTCGATTGGAACAGTAACGAGTTCCACGGAAAGACTTTCAGATTGAACTCTTAAACCGTTCTGCGTGATGCTTTTGTGTTAATAACACACTTTGAAACATCGAATAACAATAAAATTTTTTTAAGATGTTAATCATTAGTGATTGGCATGTTCTCCTCTTAGAGCTGAGTGGAGTTTCCATGTTCTCCTCGTGTCCACCTGGGTATCCACCAGATTCTCTGGTTTCGTCCCACTGTCCAAAAACATGGATTCAAGGTGAATCGCCGTTCCACCGAAAGCGGCCGCGCGCTAGCAACCTCAGAGTCTCGGCGTTTTAATCAGATTCTCAGGAGGATCACGCTGGGCGTCGACAAAAACACTAAACTGCTGAATAAAATAATCAGGTTCCTTTTTAAGAGGGATTATTTAAATTAAAAGGATTTATGGTCCTCACAAGCACCATTTTCACAGGTCAGTGTAACCACACCGTGAACCACAGAAAGAGAAGGAGGAGGGGCTTGATTTAGACAATGCTCAAAAAATTACAGGGTTATTTACATACAATAAAAACAATAACAATAAAAAAAACAGATTTGGCAGGTTCCTTTTTTCTGAACTCGGCTCCAACCAATCAGTGAAGGAAAGAAAGCCCTTGAAGCCCCTCCCTTGGAAGAGCAAAACTGTAAGAGTGGGGCGAGAAACAGTGAGGCAGCGCGAGAGAGAGCGGGCGAGTCAGAGAGTGAGAGAGAGAGAGAGAGAGAGCGAGAGTGAGCGAGCGTGGTGTACTCGCGGTCAGCGACTGGGACAGATCAAGAAATGAGAAGAGAAAAGCCGAGGAAAAGAAAGAAAGGCCGAGTCTGAGAACCAAAACAGAGGGAGCCGGGGCTTTTGGCACTGAGGAAATCACGAGGGGGAGGGACGGCGTCCCCCCCGTTTTACCCAAAACCACGTGGATTTGACAGAAAGTGCGATCCGTGGAAAACAACGGCAGACGGCGGCGTCATAACGCTGGCGCGGAATGATGCGAGAGCCTGAACAACTATTTAAAGTGAGAGGCACGTGTGAGTAAGCATCTCTTTGAACTGCCTCCAGAGCGACGGCTGACGACCGGACCCGACCGGACCGCGTGGTACAGCCGGGAGGCTTGGTGACTGTTGGAGGGAGCAGAGCGGCGTGAGGGGCGCCTCAGTCATGGGACACAGACAGATCCTTGTTATCAGATAACTCCTGAAAGCGTTCTGGGCTCCGGCAGCGAGCAGAATAATCAATGTGATGTAAAGGTCCGGCGGCAGGGAAGGGAACGCGCCGGACGCTCCACTGGGATGTTTGGACGAGCGTCTCCGATCTGGTAGGTGAGCGATTTCACTTTCCGCATTAAAGACAATTCGATTATTATTTATTATTATTATCATATTCAAGTCCGATGAGGTCACAACCCCTCAGATTGGGATACGTCAGTTTACTCCAGATCTCTTTCTGTGCTCAACAGACATTGTGGACCGCAGAACTCGCCCAGTTCTTATTTCGTGGGCCATCATCCCCGGGAGCACTCTGGCTGCCTCGCCATCCTCCAGCAGCATCCTGACGCCACGATGCTGTGCGCTCAGGGTGTGGCCGCACATCTCATTCTGGGCGCCGTCCTGCTGCACTTGGCCAGGGCGAGTCTACCGGCCGGCTGCCTCAGGGTGTCGGACATCCTGAGCTGCGGGAACCTCGGACTGAAGTGGATACCCAAGCAGTTGCCGGTGACGGCCGTGACTTTGGATTTCAACCACAACCATCTGACGGCGCTCGAGGACGGCAGCTTTGCTGGTCTGCCTCGTCTCGTGACTCTGCGTCTGGCTCACAACCAACTGAGCGACCTCTCCCCGGGATCCTTCCACAACGTGAGCAGCCTGCACCACTTGGACCTCTCCTCCAATCAGCTGAACACGGTGGCCGATCACTATTTCCAAGAACTCGTGAGCATGGAGGAGCTGCTGCTCTTCAACAACCACATCGTTCGCGTCGAGAGCAAAGCCCTGATTGGCCTGAGCAACCTGCGCAAGGTCTACCTCAGCCACAACCGCCTGACCGACTTCCCATTCTTCTCGATTCAGGAGCACAGCCACCCCTTTCTGGTCACGCTGGACTTAAGCTCCAACCGCATCCCCAAACTTCCGGTGGAGGATATCGGCTCTCTGCCGGCGTCGGTGCAGGTGGGATTATTCTTACACAACAACAGTCTGACTTGTGACTGCGCCATGTACGGCATGTTCAAAAAATGGCAGCACCAGGCGTTCAACTCGGTCAAGGATTATCAAGAGGAGCACACGTGCTTGGTGTATGGGGAACCCCGAGCCGCCGTCCGGTTTCTTCAACACACACGATTCTTTGAAAACTGCACCGTGAATTTGCAGGGTCTCCTGGGGCCCACGGAAAAGCTGCACGCCCATGTGGGGGATACCGTCGTCCTGGAATGCCGGACTTCACTGAAGGGACATCATCTCACCCACTTCTGGGTTTCCCCTCACAAGGAATACATCAGCTCAAGAGGCAACAATAACGCAACGCTGATGTACACCAACGGAAGCCTTCAGATCAACAAAGCGACGGAAAAGGACACCGGGGTTTATTTATGCATGGCCACGGACAATCAGCAATCGCGCAACGAGACCTGGGAGGTTAACCTGAACGTGACAGTGCGTCAGCACGAGGACGAGTCCTTCAACACCGGCTTCACCACTCTGTTGGGATGCGTCGTGAGCCTGGTGCTGGTTCTGATGTACCTCTACTTGACCCCCTGCCGCTGCTGGTGCCGCAAGCAGACGCCAGTGGCGGCGCCCAGTCCGGCGAACGAGTGCAGCGCTCAGTCGTCCATCCTGACGCCCACGCCGCCCGCCACCACGGAGGGTCCGGGCCGCAAGGTCAGCAACAACAAGCACGTGGTCTTTCTGGAGCCCATCAAGGAGACGCAGAACGGGAGGCCCATGGAGGCGCTGATCTCCGAGCACCCCAAAATGCAAGTGCTACGAAACAACGGCGACTCCGTCAACTTGGTCTTTTCAGACGTGACGATTGTGCCATAACCTGAGGGCGACCTTATGGCCAGAGTCACTGGTTCCACTACGGTAGTGGGTCGCACACCATGCAGCCCGCAACGTATACTTACAAAGAACGTAGAAAGAAAAAATAAATAGGTATGAAAAAGCCAATGTAGCCCAGCACTGCCCGGAATATATAGAGGAGACGACGCCGTTGGGCTGATAACGCCATGAGGAAAGGTATGCATGATGCTTTACTGACGCCGGCGCTGAGCAGAACGAAGCACTCCTGCTGATTAACCCCGCTTGAGCCTTGAAGGAATGACCGCTGTACAGTAACCGCCTTGTTTAAAGCCTCCACGCCTCGTACTGTATAACCGGATATTCTACGATAGCACAAGGGGTTTCTGAGAATACGGAATGCGACAGTTATGCAGTTTTTAATTTGATGAGATCGTAAACAAGTGATGATGTAATCTTCTGCCTCTTGTAGGCATTTTGATACTTCGCCAAAATCCCGATTGACATCACGTTATTCAGCAACCGTCCGCCCATCGGGACGCAAACAGACTCAAAAGAGACCCTGATCTGCTCCAGAGGAAGACGTCATTTTAGACTCCACCCCCTTCCTGCAGATCATCTTCATTCCTTCGTCGATAAGCCATCCTGCGTGGACCCCGGAGGTAAACGCCGTCCTCGTTATGATGTGAGCGAGACCGTGGGGTTGATGAGATGATTATATTTCTACTGTAAAGTTCGGCCGCAGTGTCCGCGCCGCCCTGGATTTCAACGACTGCCACGAAGTTCAGATGTATTTATATCCGGGTATATTTTGAGTGAACGGCGGGGAATTCTGAATGAGTTATGTAAAAGTTCCGACGTGTAATAAACAAATCTGAAACCACAGAACGGATTTCAGCGCCTCACTTTCTTTAGCGGGACGCGAGGACGACGAAACTGAAACATCCGTCTGTGGCTTAAAAACTTTTTCAAAATGCTATGCAAATACCGTCGATACTGTTTGTTGGAGTTAAAGTGCACTCCATCACTGCGACATTTACATTAATACAGTGCATTACATGTACCACGCACGGCATGATTGGAAGTGTGGATGATACGGGACTCGACAACATGAGACGAAAAACCACAGGAGACAATTAATACTTTAAATAATACCGATATTAATACCATCATACACCAACACGCACAGGAGAACATACCAACCATCACGCCACAGTTCACATCAGTGAGGTCACAGTTATCACAGTTTTCTGGATAAAACTGCAGGTCACATGACCGACTGACTACAAACTAATAGTTACTAATGAAGTGCCCTTGAATACGGTGGGGCATTTTAAATAGCACTTGCCTCGTTTGCTGCTCCGGGATGTTTATTCTTTAAATCATTCATGTAAATAAATTATACACAAATTACTTAACCAGATAAGATCTCCGTCCCTCTGAGGGCTGTACGTGGACCCGCGTTTAAAAAGGGCCATTCTTTCCCAATTAGCCTTGGCAGGCGTAACAGCCTGACGACGCCAAAGCAGCTGAGCATAATAAGCCCTGATTCATTTGCGTAATGTCTGCGCCTATCGGCGACTCCGCCATCTGTGAGTCTCGGAGGAGACGGAGTTTCGAGCCAGAGAGAAATGAAATGAGCCCGAATGTTCCGAATGAGGACCCCTGCATCCACCTGCACACCGAGCATCGACGCCCCGGCGCCCTCCTTAATTCCAACAGTTATGGGTTTCGATTTAAAAAAACACAGAGGGGCATCATTCAGCCGAACTGCGGCGTCATTTCGGCCCGGTTCTGAGGACCGGGAGGCGATACACCGGCGTCTATGGCTCGTTTCATTCATGGCAGCTATAAACATTCTGACGGCGGGCGGCATAAATTCAAGATTCCTTAATGATGTCTGCGGCACTTACAGCCACTCATAATTCAACGCAAATCAAACAATAGCGACTCTGCGATGCGACGTGCAGATGACACGGAGCACGAGCGTCTAGAAAAACACAGCAAACGTAGCTGGGTTACAATCTCCTAATATTTCCGCGAGCTTTGCGCCACCCTCTCCGACACGCTGCTGGAGAAATCCAATTAGGTTTGCCTAACCGTCCGTGACCGCGATGGGAAACGGGTGAACCTGTAATTGATTTGCTTGTGTTTAGTGCCCGGCTTTGAGCGAGTAATGGGATGTAAAAGTTGCAGAAGAAGGCAAAAGAGCCGCGCCGCGTCAACTCAATTAAACTCATTAAAGACGGCCGAGAAGGCGGGGAACCCCCGTCCTGTTGGGGGATGCTTAGAACCCCCGTGTTCGGTTCTTAGACATAAACTTTTTTTTTAAGTCCGTAACGCAGACGGGGTTTTAAACGTCTCACTGAGCTGGATCCCATTGATGAATGCTTTCATTTTGAGATTTATAAATTTTTTATTACATCATCGTTGATCTAACGAACAACTGTGAGAACGCCACGGGCCCGCTTTCAGAATAAAGTTCTTGAGAGTAAAACTGTCTTGTCTGTTAGAAAAGAGAACGATCATCACTAAACCTCTAACACATCAATTAAAGGACGGCGAGGTCCCCTGGACGTCTCTCTGGAACATCATGCAGATGTTTTCAGTTCCTCCATCTGAACATCCTGACGCACTGATTGGTCGAGCAGGTGTCTGCATGTGTGATGTGGAGCTGTGGGTGTCCTAATACTTTAGTTCCGATTGTGTTTGCTGTGCTGTTTATTACACATCATTTTACACTTTAATTTAAAGTGACCAAGTTTCCCAACTTGGTGGGGAGTCAGAGTGTAAGGTACGGTGTCAGGGTATAGGGGTCAAGGGGTCAAAGTACAGTTTACAGGGTCAGGGTATGAGGTCGGGATCAGAGTGCAGGTTACGGGGTTCAGGGGTCAGAGTGCAGGTTACAGGGTCAGTGTATGGGGTCAGATTGCAGGGTACAGAGTCAGTGTATGGGACTGCAGGTTAAGGGGTCAGTGTATGGGGTCAGAATGCAGATTGCAGGGTCAGGGTATGGGGTCAGAGTGCAGGTTACGGGGTCATGGGGTTGGAGTACAGAGTACAGGGGCCGAGGGTATGTTACAGGGTCAGAGTGCAGGAGTCAAGGTATAGGGGTCAGGAAACAGAGTACTGTACAGGGACAGAAGGCATGTTACAGAGTTCGAGTACGGGGTTAGGGGATTAGGGTACGGAGTTAGGGTATGGGTCAGAGTGCAGGATACGGGGTCGAGTGTCAGGGTACGAGGTCAGCTGTAGACTCAGCCTTCAATCAGAATACGACTGAATTATTTTATATAATATTAAATATTTATTTACTATGAACTATCATTCTATGAAGAACTAAATATTAAAAGACCCTCGTTTAATGTTCACTAAAAGCTATAAAAATAATAATCATAATAATAATAATTATTAGTAGTGCACTTGGTTACAGGTCCCTTACAGGTGTTCATGGTGTTCACGTGTTTCCTCCGACCTCACAGCGCAGGTCACAAAAACGAATCTCGTTAAGCTCCTTAACGCAATCAGAACTCACAACAACACGCGAGTGTACGAACACCCCTGAACATCAGAGAAGAAACAGGACGCGGCGGGACATCGGAGGCCACGGCAAAACCCTTCTCATTAGCATATTACATCCTGCCGTCGTTTCCTAAAGTAATGATTAGAAACAGTCTAAACGGGCAAACGGGCTTCCGCGCAAATGTGTACTGATCACGCCTTTAATGGGCTACGGGCTTCCTGACGCTAATGCGTTTGAGAGGAAAGGGAAGCGTTTTCAGAGAGGGCGCTCTTCATAACGAATGGTTTGACGGAGAACGCCAGCGGCTGCCGTCGTTAAGAATTCATCACATCAGCCCAACCTCACTTCTGACGAGGAGGCGCCAAAGCGAGACCAGTGCACCAGGTCAGAACGCTGTGCCGTGATAGGACGGACAGCAGTGCATTCCGGGGACTTATCTTATTAAGACGCTTCAGCTCGGGGGTCAGACCTGGGGGTCTGGACGGGCCGGGCCCCTGCAACCAGCGCTGCTACGTTTTACTCAGAGGTCCTTACATCATTAAATCCAAACAACTTGGAAAAACAGGCAATACCAAGCAGCCTGTAGGGGGCAGATTTGCAATAAAGGGGGCAGTAAGGTAGTTCGAGTTCGAGCCCAAACCACAGCTGCAGGATTCGGTAACATCTGGAGCCGATGTATTTGTTAGGAAGTCAATAAGTGGAAGGAACCTCGGACCTCGGGGTCAGGAGGATGGGGCCCCTGTCTGAGGCCCTTGTTGCTGTGAGGTGGGAGAAACTAAGCATCATTAAATACAAACAACTCAGTATAGCGGGCAATACCAAGCAGCCTGTAGGGGGCAGATTTACTGTAAAGGGGCTTCAGATTTCCGCTCTGCACCTCAGGACCTTAAACAGTGAGGTAGTTGGAGGATAGTGGTCAGCCCCGTTCCGTGTGTTTACTGGCTTTGTTCTGGAAATTGTTTCCTATTTGTACTAAACTTCCACGCAGCGACACCCCCCCCCCCCCCCCAAGCCGAGCTCCATTTGGCAGGTTCGGCACTAAACAGCACCAAACCAGCAACTACAGCTCAGACACACTCGTCGTCTGCTGTGTAACAGAGCAACGGCCGCAGCCTCTACTATACATCATCACACGCGACACGACGACGAACGTCCGGCGGTTAAATCTGAGACTTTTAATCCCGTCATCAGATTAATAACACCAAGTTGCAAACCAAAATGGCGCCGAACGAGTGGAAAAATAAGAGCGGCGTGTGAGGGCAAATCAGCAGGTGGCACGTCCAACCTCACGAGATCGGATCAGACAATAAGAGCTTCACAACAGATGTCCTGACCCGATTGACTCGCCCGCTCTGCCAACAATACACAATAATTCAAAAGTCAATAACGTCAGTAAAGCGCTGAACAATCGCGCTGTTTGGACAAGTACTTCATATCGCAGCGTCAACAAACACACGGCGCCACCTGCTACCACTTACACTGAGGACGCCGTCACGGAACCCTCTGTAGAACCTGATCTGGATAAAGAGAAGCAGATCGAGCGCAAGACCAGCAATTACTGAGGCAACAAACCTGAAAGCGACCTGGTTACTCAGTTTACACAGATATATACTGCAGAACATCTCAAGAGGCTGTGTTGGGGTTTCAACACTGAACCTTTAGATCAGCAGCTCAGTACCATGACCACAGACTCCACACTGCCCTATAGACAGGGTTCAGTATTGCGGTGGTTGCACTGTAGTGATGGTACTGCAGTAGAATCCCAAGTCCTGCCTCCCCCTCATCAAACGCTAACGTTTAAAACCTTTTAAAACTCCAACAAGGTTTCCTGGTTTGTTTTTATACGTGGTCTGTCTTCAGTCCTGATTGGACAGTTGTCTTTATTCCTCCCTGAAGTTTAAAGCTGTTTTAATTTTGCTTTTCTTATTGTATAACTGTTTTAATGTTTAATATGCCTTTGTGTTTTAATGATTTACTGCTCTATTCGTTTTTGTAAAGCGTCTTTGAGGTCCCTAAAAGCACTATATAAATAAAATGTATTATTATTATTATTATTATTATTATTATTATTATTTTAACGTTGGAACGTTCATTATATCCCACTTTATCCTCTATTAGGGTCGGGTTGGGGTTCCCCTTGCCCATCCAGGCGAGAACGTCTCAGGCGCTGGGCAGATAGACCCAGGACAGGGCGCCAATCTATCGCTGGGCACACACACACACACTCTATATGGGGCAATTTTGAGAATTCAATTGACTTGATCCATGTTTTTGGACTGAGGAACCCGGAGGAAACCCACGCAGACACAGGGAGAACTTGGAAACTCCACCCAGAGGGGGATTCGAACCGGGAATCCCTAGCACTGAGAGGCGAACGTGCTAACCACTAAGGCACCGTGCCGCCTCGCTCGAGTCAATTACTTTTTATTTAACCACTGTAGAATTTCCGTCATTTCGTCGGAGGGCCACGGGGTAGCGCTGTACTTTGGAAACGACACGTTCGCAACCGAAGATTTAATTCATTATACATTATATTTACATTTAGTCATTCAGCCGACACTTTTATCCAATTGAGAGCATCACAAGTCAGTCGTTATGAAGAAAACCAACTACACTGAAGAATTATCAAACCTGATCCTTACATGGGGCAGCACGGTGGCTCAGTGGTTTAGCATGTTCTCCTCTCAGCGCTGGGGATTCCCGGTTCGAATCCCCATCTGGGTGGAGTTTTCATGTTCTCCCCGTGTCCGTGTGGGTTTCCTTCGGGTTCTCCGGTTTCCTCCCACAGTCCAAAAACTTGGATCAAGGTCAATTGAGTTCTTCAAATTGCCCCATATAGAGTGTGTCTGTGAGTGAGTGTGTGTCCAGTGATAGAGTGGCACCCTGTCCTGGGTGTATCTGCCCAGCGCCCGAAACGTTCTCCCCTGGATGGGCATGGGGAACCGCCCGCGACCCTAGTAGAGGACAAAGAAGAAGATAATGGATGGATGGGTTGTTATATGATGCTGCACCCCCCGCCTTTATTATTATTATTATTATTTTTTCATTATTACATCATGTGATCCAATCCAGCCCTATTCAGTCAGTGAGTTAGATTTGGGAACCACTGTGGGGTCAAAGAGTTGGAATGATATTGTAAGGGCTGTTATTGCTGGAACATCATACCAGAGGACAGGAGGTTCTTCCCCAGCAGAGGAACTTTTAGCACTTCAGGCACCACTGTAAGAGAACCGCATCGGACCCGCGCTCTGAAAACCAGCAGAACATGGAGGCATCTGCCAAGTCATTCTGCCTAAACACTTCCCTCTCACCTAACAGGACAGTCGCTTCACTCAGCGGGTGACACGGACGCTCAGATGCGAAGCAAATCTCATTTGCAAGTGTTTAAGAGAACAATCTCTGAGAATGTGACGTTCTCAAAAATGACATACAATCGAAATTTAGAATATTCTAAATTTCCCCATATTTGTGTGAGTGTGTGCAGTGATAGGTTGCCCCTCCTGTCCTGGGTGTATCTGCCCAGCACCCAAAACATTCTCCTGGATGGGCATGGAGACCCTAATATACCCCTAATAGAGGATGAAGCGGAAGATAATGGATGGATGGATAATTTACAAACAAGCATAAAAAAAACCCTATGATCTACACCTGCTATATGATTATGTTTATAAAGCCCCCTTCACCCCCCCCCCCCACACACACACACACACACAATTATTACCACAGGATCAGCTCCAGGGACGAGCCATTTCTACAAATGTCCTACAAATTACACAACATTATGTAAGTGGTGACCGTAGAGTTTACTATTGCTTTTCAGAGGTCACATGGTCCAGTCAGCATCATCACCATCAACCTCACGGTGACCTCATAACATAACCACCGCAGGATGGATGGATGGATGGATGGATTAAAGGAAATGGTGCCGCAGGGTGAAGCTGGCGTCTGTTTCTGATGAAGGAACCCATGTGATCTAACTTAATAAATGCGTTGCTCTGCGTGTTTGGTCGTTGGCTGACAGCAGCGATGTGTCAGCGCTTCGTTACTCACATTTAGATTACAGTAACGAACGCATGCGGCTGATGTGAACGACGTCGTCTGAGCACAGGACTCGATTCTGACACATGACTCAACGGCCAAAGACATCTGACAGATCGAGGGGCTGCCAATAAAACGCATCCAACGAGTTCTGAAGAAACGCACAAACGAGAAACGCACAAAGAGAGGGACGTTCGTTACGCCTGACTCAACGCCGCCAGAGCCACAAATCAGCAGCACCGCAATCAACAGAGAGACGCAGCGCCGAAATGAGGGGAGGGGCTAAAGAAGCACATGAGAAACATCCTATTAAAAGCTCGTCGGTCCATCCATCCATTATCTTCCGCTTTATCCTCTATTAGGGTCGCGGGGGGTTCCCCATGCCCATCCAGGGAAGAACGTTTCAGGCGCTGGGCAGATAGACCCAGGACAGGGGGGCAATCCATCACTTGACACACTCACTCACACAGACACTATATATGGGGCAATTTGGAGAACTCAATTGACCTTGATCCATGTTTTTGGACTGTGGGAGGAAACCGGAGAACCCGGAGGAAACCCACACGGATACGGGGAGAACATGTAAACTCCACCCAGATTGGGATTCGAACTGGGAATCCCTATTACTGAGAGGAGAACATGCTAAACCACCAAGCCACCATGCCGCCTCGTCGGTCAACGGTGACACGAAAATAAAAAAAAAGGATGAACGTTAAACCAGGAATACACCGTAATCTAAAGTAATCCCCAAAAACTGGGATTAAATTGAGCACAGGGGTTTGTGGATGCTTTTATGAATGTCGAAACAGTTTGGGGAAGGCCCTGTTCTGTTCTGACCTCAAACACATACAGTTGTGATCAAATTTATTCAACCCCCACTGAAATAAAGTGTTTTGGCCAGTTTGACATTGATTTGGATCATTTCAGTCATCTTATTTACAATTATATCAAAGAGGCACTTATAAATTAGACAAATATAACATAATATTTATGATGGAATAACCACAAATGTCTTTACTGTGCTCACATCATTATCAGTTTTATTCAACCCCCTAGTGACATTATTTTTCAGTACTTAGTACAACATCCTTTTCCAGTTATGACAGCTTTCAAGCGTGAAGCATAGCTTGACACAAGTGTCTTGCAGCGACCTATGGGTATCTTAGCCCATTCTTCATGGGCAAAAGCCTCCAGTTCAGTCACATTCTTAGGCTTGCGCACTGCAACTGCCTTCTTTAGGTCCCACCAGAGGTTCTCAATTGGATTTAAGTCGGTGATTGCGATGGCCACTCTAGAATGTTCCAGCCTTTCATGTTCAAACCATGCTCTAGTGGACTTGGATGTGTGCTTCGGATCATTGTCCTGTTGGAAGGTCCAACGTCTCCCAAGCCGCAGGTTTGTGACTGACTCCATCACATTTCCTCCAAGATCTCCTGGTACTGAAGGGAATTCATGGTACCCTGCACACGTTGAAGCTTTCCTGTACCATTAGAAGCAAACACAGCCCCAAAGCATAATTGACCCCCCGCCATGCTTCACAGTAGGCAAGGTGTTCTTTTGTTCATAAGCCTGGTTCTTCCTCCTCCAAACATAGCGCTGGTCCATTGTCCCAAACAGTTCTAATTTAGTTTCATCTGACCACAGTACACTGTCCCAAAACCTTTGTGGCTTTGTCCACATGACTTTTGGCATACTGCAGTCGACTTTTCTTGTTCTTTGGAGTCAGCAAGGGGGTGCGCCTGGGAGTTCTGGCATGGAGGTCTTCGTTATGCAGTGCGCGCCTTATTGTCTGAGCTGAAACTTCAGTGCCCACATCTGACAGGTCTTTTTTCAGTTCCTTAGCAGTCACGCGGGGATTTTTCCCACATTACGCTTCAGGTAGCGCACAGCAGTCGCGGTCAGGATCTTCTTTCTGCCATGACCAGGTAACGTTTCCACTGTGCCCTTTAACTTGAACTTGCGAATGATACTTCCGATAGTGTCTCTTGGAATATTTAACAACTTCGCAATCTTTTTATATCCATTGCCATTCTTGTGAAGAGCAATAACCTCTTCTCTTGTCTTCTGGGACCATTCTCTTGCCTTCACCATGCTTGTAAACACACCAGTAGATGTCTAGAGAAGGAGCTGAGTTATCACAGCTCCTTTTAAATCTGCCTAATTTGGTGCTTATCATGCTTGATTGCTGCTCGTGACATCTCCGAACTAGAACAGAGATTGTGATCCAGGTTTTTTTTATTCCTGATGCGTGTCCCCTCAATGGCTTTGGAATTTAATAGGGAGGAACCCACAGCTGTGCCCCCCCCCCAGTGAGGTCATGGTGCTGATGAGGGGATGTCCCTGGTTGGACACATTCTAACAATTAAACCAACACAAGACGGAAAAATCCTCCAGAACCGCAGAGAACTCCATGATCTGAGAATTAGAGCTAAAGAGCGAGGGCTAAAGAGCACCCCGCCCATACCCTGCCCCCCCCCCCCCCACACCAGCGCTGCTAACTCAATTACTGTGTGTCACAATTCAATTAGTGCAGCACCACGAACTGCATCTAATGTCTTTTATCTAACTGTAATGGAGGGGAAGATCTTTATTCTGTAAAAGCGGCTGTGAGCAGAACGTCCACGCCTGAGAACATGCTGAGGACTCGAGAACATGTGTCCATGACAGAGGGAACGTCCGTTTAACGTTCCCTCCGTGTTTCTGCATCTCTCGGCAGATCAGACAGTGGCGATCAGAAGCCCGTCGTCTATTCGAGTTCAGGTTCCGGCATCAGCCCCGAGTTAGAACCCAGATCGGGATTCGAACCGGACCGGGAATCCCCAGCGCTGAGAGGAGAACATGCCAATCACTAAGCCACCGTGCCACCCTCTGGATTATGTAAATTAATTTGTAAATTTAGTCGTAAATATCAATTCAAAACTGTTGTTTATTTAAAGCCCGGTGAGAATGCGGCATGTTAACGCACCTCCACCATCCATCCGCACCCTCGTCCACCGAACCCGGCGGACGATGACGTCTGATCGTGAGCAGGATGAGCGGTTCACATTTTCCGAATCGGGGCCGCTGCAAAAAACCAAAGTTGGCGAGTTGAAAAATGATAAAAGCAAAGTGTGTGAATTTAAGCCGGTTATTCCGTCACATCCCCCCCTCCCCCCCCACCCCGAGAGAAAACGGTCGTCGCCCCCCAATTTACATGATGGAGCTTTACAGTCCCGGACCATTAGTCGTAATTTCACTACTCAGCAGAAACCTTAAGGTGAATGATGAGGGCTGTTGACTGCTGCAATAACTCACATGTGCGCAGCATGCGAGCGGAGGGCCGGTTCATCAAAAAAAACCACCGTAAAGCAGCCAGAGCGCCGCACCTCCCCTGAGCCATACAACTTAAAGATGGGTGGCCAAGGTCGGCGTGGGGCGAGCGGGAAAGCATGCCAGTGTAAAGCCGATTAGGCGGCGCAGTGTCGGCGCGGCGTGACGGTGGGAGGTACGAGCTGCACAGGGAGATGGGCGAGGCTAATTGGAGATGAGCTCAGGTCCCCAGGCCCCGCCGACAAAGAACGCTGACCTCATGTGAACGCCGGGGACAATTAGGGGAAGCGGGGCAGGTGAGGAGGAGACCTGACCTGGGACCAGAACCAACAACATGAGGCTTAAAACACCAGGCTTGATTTAACCTGATTTAAATATTAATTAGGCATTTTTTTTTTAAAATACAGATAACATTTATGTTGATATGAAGGACAGTAGCTGTTTGTCTGTATTTATTTACATATAAATGAAAACGCTGCGGTGATGTGAATAAATCAGAGCGGCCTCTTCAGATTCTATGGTTCTGATTCTGAAGTCTTTCATTTCTTTTTTATTAACAGACGAATTTTTATTTTCAATAAATAATGACGCGGCACGGTAGCTTAGTGGTTAGCACGTTCGCCTCTCAGCACTAGGGATTCCCGGTTCGAATCCCCATCTGGGTGGAGTTTCCATGTTCTCCCTGTGTCCGCATGGGTTTCCTCCGGGTTCTTCGGTTTCCTCCCACAGACCAAAAACATGGATCAAGTCAATTGAGTTCTCCAAATTGCCCCATATAGAGTGTGTGTGTGTGTGTGTGTGTGAGTGAGTGTGTGTCCAGTGATAGATTGGCGCCCTGTCCTGGGTGTATCTGCCCAGCGCCCGAAACATTCTCCCCTGGATGGGCATGGGGAACCCCACCACGACCCTAATAGAGGATAAAGCGGGAGATAATGAATGAATGAACGAATGAATAAATAATGACAGTGTAATAGAACCCATGTTGTTTATCTTAAATCGCATCGGCTCAGATTTAGGACCTTTTTAAGAACCAGATTTGGGCTTAGTGGTTTAGCATGTTCTCCTCTCCGCACTAGGGATTCCCATTTAAATCCCAATCTGGGTGGTGTTTCCATGTTCTCCCCGTGTCCATGTGGGTTTCCTCCGGGTTCTCCAGTTTCCTTCCACAATCCAAAAACATAGATCAAGGTCGATTGAATTCTCCAAATTGCCCCATATAGAGTGTGTGTGTGTGTGTGAGTGAGTGTGTGTCCAGTGATAGATTGGCGTCCTGTCCTGGGTGTATCTGCCCAGCGCCCAAAACGTTCTCCCCTGGATGGGCATGGGGAACCCCCCCGTGACTTTAGTAGAGGATAAAGTGGAAGATAATGGATGGATGGAAGAGTCATAGATCCCGGGTTGTTTATCTGAAATCGAACCAGATTGTGGAAGCACAGCGGCGGTGGAGAAGGAGAGGCCTGATGAACGTGTGCAGCCATTATAACAGTAAAATCACATGCCGTGGGGAGATTCCCTCTCACCAATGAAAAAGGAGCTTGGAGAACTTTGGTCCCATCAAAGTTCTCCAACATCTCCGCGTTCTGTAAGTCCGTATGTCCATATAGTCAAGATTCCATTTAGAACACGACCCTCTGTCGGTTCTGAACAACAGGAGCGGGACATACGGCGAGGACATCGGCCCACGTTTGTATTTTAACATGTTTAAATTGATTTATTGCTGGTTTCACAGATGTTTTCATTTAAATGCTGATATAAAACCCACAGCTGTCGAGTAAAATTCCCCTTCGCTATTCCACGAGTGTAAAACGATAAGAGACTCTCGGAGAACCAGACGACACGAGAGGACGAGACCTGATATTTGGTGACATTTGAAGAGCAGCAGGCAGAACGGACGTTCTGTTGTCTCATCACAAAAAGAATCGGCCGCGTTCCGTTTCCTCGCGTTTTATTTTAAGATTACGGAACGCTTTGCTCGTTAATAACGAGAACAAGAACAAACTGAAGCATCGAGGCGATGGAGCATCGACTCGGCGCGAATTTATAGTGCGTTGAACAAGTAAACCTGGAAAGCATCTCATCACGGAGGGTTGACTCAACATCAGCTTCAAGGTGATTAAAGTTGATCTACTGGGGCAACTGTAAACTTTAGTTTTGCTTTCGTGAAGGTTCGTTGTTCCTCAGTCACGGCCGTCGTGAACCCCCACTGCTCCGAAGTTAAAGCATCAACCGCCATGTGGTCTTTTTCTCTGACCCTGATGGTCCCATCAAAGATCTCCAACATCTCGGGTTCTGCTCCATGCCTTTATTAAATGACCGCTGACAATCTTCTGCGATTTGCGCGGTGTTCGCTGCTCTGTGCCTCCTCCGGTTCAAAGCTGCAAACTCCGCGCACTTTCATGTTCGCCTGCAATGTGTTCGGCGCCAGTCATCACCATGGAAACCCCTTTGCCATCCCGACTCCCACCTTCCTCGCACCTTCCAAAAACCATCAAAAGCAGTGCGGGAGCCATTTATAGCCGTGGATAAAAAAGGCCAAGGACCGGCACATGGAGGAGCCGCCGCCAGAATCAACAGGTCCGAAGGTGCGCGATGCTGAAGGAAGCTGGACGTCATGGTAACTGAACGACGCTCAACTTTAATCCCAATTAAAAGCTTTTTGTTTAAACGGAGCAGGAAATTAAGCCTCAAGAGTACAATCACCAGATACAATGAGCTCAAGCTTTAATGATCTGAGACCTCATCCACCCTCCAGCCCTCTGAGACCTCCATCTCTCATAAAGATGATCTATAAATCATGAACTCCAGAGCGTGTAACGGGAACGTTCACCAAATTTCCATACTGAATGACGTGGGGCGTTACTTTGCGAACAGCCCTCATACTTCACGTTCAGGACTTCTGATAAAACACAGGGGCAACATTCCATTCAGAGTTTTCAGTATTGTCCCTAAACTGGGTCTTTCCACATTTCTAAGATGAGCGCTGACCCTGGACCAGCCATCCAGCAGCGGCTGTGGAAGCAAAGCCCTGGACGGGAATTGGGAGAGGCAGACGGTGCCACCAGCTCGTTCCTCATTAAGGATTTCGCTCGGGGTGCTCGGTGCCAAGTTGATGGAGTTAATCTCGCTCGCTCTTCCTTAAAATAGAGCAGGTGTTTCAGAGGCCGTTTCCTGCCCTACATTCTTGGGGTGGAAGACGAAATCGGGAGCACGGTGTTCCGAACCGACTGAGGGTCGTGTTCCAGATGGAACCCTCACTCATATGGACAGATCGCGGATTGGTTCACGCCTCATTTAGTCCAATCACAGGTGTTGAAGATGAATCAGACAGACTTGATTGCATTCTGGACAAGCGAACAGTTTGGGGAAGGTCCTCGTGTTCCAGCATGACTGAACCCAGACCAACAATCAGACCGTCACACCAAACTCACCCACACTGAGCCTCGGAACTCAACCTTAAAAACAAAGGCCATGTCACCATGGGGCGGTGAGGGAGGGGGGTGGATTTACTGAAGGTGCGAGTACATGAGAACATAACAAACTACGGGATCTTATCAAAAGGAAGAGGAACAACACGTTCCGAATCGTCTCCGGGACGGAGTTCCTTCACTATATGGAGTTGGATTGGTTCACGCCTCGGAAACTCAGGTGTTTCATGTAGTCCAATCACAGGTGTTGAAGATGAATCAGACAGACATGCATTCTGGACAAGCGAACAGTTTGGGGAAGGCCCTCATGTTCCAGCATGACTGAACCCAGACGAACACTCAGACCGTCACACCAAACTCACCCACACTGAGCCTTGGACCTCAACCCCAACGACCCCATTAAACACTTTTGGAATGAACTAGAATGTCGACTGTTTATCCATCATCGGGGTCTGATCTCACAAACGCTCTCATGTTCTCTCAGACTCCAGAACCCTCAGAACAACGATAATACGACAGAGTTAGGGTTAAGGATGGGACGTCCTACGGGCCTCTGTTGCTGTAATCTGTAGACGTCCCGATACTTTAGTCTTAAAGGTGGAGCGAACCTTCATCTGAATTCTGACAACAGACTATTTTTAAGATTTCATAAAGAAAAGCGGTGTTTGGATTTTTTTTCCGTTCACAGCGGCAGCACGCAACGACCTTCGAGATCTTTTTTAAGACCCGCTGAGGATAATTGCTTGCTTTACAAAGCCCCTGGTTGGATTCCGTGTGAATTCGGTGACCCATTTTGACAATTAAAGGTTATCGTTTGAAGCTGCAAACGCAATTTTCTGTTGGATAGAGCAACACCGATAACGGCGCCGCGGACCCGAGACGACGGCGGGTTCTTTAACGCTCGCGACGGCTGGCATTAAAAACAAAGGCCATGTCTTATCGGGGCGCTGAGGGGGTGGGGGGGATTTACTGAAGGTGCGAGTACATGAGAACATAAAATACAGGATCTGAGCAAAAGGAAGAAGAACAACACGTTCCGAATCGTTTCCAGTACTGAGTTCCAGGTTCCATCCATTCATTATCTTCCACTTTATCCTCTACTAGAGTCGCGGTGGGGGTTCTCCATGCCCATCCAGGGGAGAACGTTTCGCACGCTGGGCAGATACACCCAGGACAGGGGGGGCAATCTATCACTGGGCACATACGCACACACACAAACACACTCTATATGGGGCAATTTGGAGAATTCAATTGATTTGATCCATTTTTTTTTACTGTGGGAGGAAACCGGAGAACCCGGAGGAAACCCACGCGGACACGGGGAGAACATGGACCCACCCAGATTGGGATTCGAACCAGGAATACCCAGTGTTGAGAGGAGAACATGCTAAACCACTAAGCCACCGTGCCACCCTGAGTTCCAGGTTCTCGTTGGGAAAAACATCATAGGGATCCGACAACCATCGTTCGGTCTGATGGTTAAGACGGCAGGTGGCATAGTGGTCCAAGTTCAAACCCCGATCTGGGTGGAGTTTGCATCTCCCCATGTCCATATGGGTGTTCTCCAGGTTCTCCAGTTTCCTCCCACAGTGCAAAAACATGGATTCAAGGTGAATTCCCTGCTTTAAATTGCCTCTAAATAGTGTGTGTGTGACCAGAGCTGGATTGGCGTCCTGTCCGGGGTGTATCTGCCCCGCGCCCGAAACGTTCTCCCTTGGATGGGCATGAGGGAACCCCCCCGCACGACCCTAGTAGAGGATAAAGCTGAAAATGATGAGATGAGATTAAATCTATTGCTTGGCATTTTTTCGTAAAATCTGAAAGGCAGCCAGCGTGAGGGCAAACAGGAGGCTTGCGTCTGATGCGCATCTCTCCCGGCTCGTCTGGTCCCGATTCTTTGTGAGTAATCCAGCTCGGGAAGCGCGGTGGGTTTCAGAACCCGGTGATGGGGGGGTGGGGGAGGCAGAGCAGACAGCCGCGGGCGTCTGAAGTTCGGTGCAGAGTCTGAGCCCTGAGGTGGGTCTATCTTTAGCCCGATCCACGTCGCACTCTTCCGTCTTTGACGAGGTCTCACCGACACGACTCTGGTTCCTGAGGAGCCTCGGGGAACCACGAGTTCAAATAATTATGGGTTCCATGGAAAAACAGCAAGAGAACGTGTGAGGACACGCCGGGACACCAGCAGCTTGACCGTCAGACCGTCGCTCCCTCCACCGATCATCAGACCAGCGCTGGAGTTCCACCATCACGTTCTGCTATCTGCTCTGGACATCAATCTCCTCCGTTTACATTCAGATCAGAGAACGCAGGAGCCTCAGAGGTCCTGTGAGGTCCAGTGGGGACAGAGTAACAAGGTGACGGACCAATTAAAGTGTGTGTGTTTGTGTGAGTGTGTGTCTGTGTGTTTGTGTGAATGTTTGTGTATGTGTGTGTGTGTGTGTTTTTGTGTGTGTGTTTTTGTGGGAGTGTGTGTATGTTTGTGTGTGTGTGTGTGTGTTTGTGTGAGAGTTTGTGTGTTTGTGTATAAGTGTTTGTGTGTGTGTGTTTGGATCAGCTCTACACATCATGGAACAGACTGAACCCGTGTGAAACCCACAGAAAACAAAATGACGGGACGTTTTTCGGTCCAGTTGAGAGGAAAACATGACGGAACACATCGGTTCTGATGACCCCCCCCCCCCCCCACCACCACACACACACACACACACACACACCACGCACACACTTTTTCAAAATGCACTCTCAGTTCTGGCACAGAACATCGGTGCTAATGGACATCAGGGAAAGGAAACTACAGAATTACCAGCGCAGAGGCAGAACGGCGTTCACACCGCGGACAGCCAGAGGGGGCAGCTCTGAGAGCTTGCACGGAACCGAAGAAGAGAACATCGAGTACCGATCTCAGTGTCGAGCAAAACATAAAAAAAAGTGGAGTGAAAGATGCGAAGAGGGCGTCAGGAACCGATTCTAATACACAACATGAACTTTAGAACAAACATCCGCATGAAGGACATCAACGAGCATCGCCGTTTAAAATGATCACGCCGACACGGGGAGGTCCTCATCCAGGGGCGTCTTTAGGGTTTAGAAACATCAGGGGCTTTAGACCAGATCCCTTATTCCCCCTCTGCCCTCTTTAAAAATTGCCTTTTCATGAGTGTTTTTCTCCATTTTTCAAACTGTTGTTACATTAATATTGTTCGATCATTTATTAGTTGTATTGGATAAAATAAAATAACATGAAATATGTCTGTCAGCAGTGGAGAGCACATTCAGTTCTAATAAATGATGGTTTTGGCTGAAAACTTTTGAATAAACGAACCTGAGCTTCGGTAGAAAAGCATGAATCCGTTTTACGAGTCGGTCACAGATGAGACAGTTTTAACGAGGTTTTGATTTAATTACCGTAACTCTGTGACAGTTTGCGCATTCAGAAAAATTCTGACGGTTTCTGAAAGCTGAGAAGCTGCTCTTTACAGACAACATACAGTTATTACGGTAACTTTACTCCCGATACTGGCGAAAAATAAATCGGTCTCCCTCACACACACACACACACACACACACACACACACACACACACACACACAGAGCTTGGAAGTCATACTGCTGATGGTGTCTCCATCGTTCGGTCCCGCTGCTGGAGGAGAGGCTGCAGAGAAAGCTGCTCTCATTTGACTCGGGGCAACTGACAAAACATCCGCGGCTACAGCCCCGAAAGCCTGGGTTTAACGACGCCCCTGTTCTCATCCCTATGACTGCTGAGATGTAGGACATGGACCTCACATTAACACACAACATGAAAAAAAAAGACTTAACAAATAGTGTTCTCCGTTTGGGAGAACGCTGTTGTGCTTTAATCCTTATTGATTTTGAGTCAAACATGAAGCGGCCATTTTATTAGAACGTTTTCTCTGTGAATAAGGATCCTAACGTGGGTTTTAAGAGTCAGTACGCGATCTCCGGTGGGGCCTCGAGTTCCCGTTCTATGTATTCAGACTTTGTAACCCAGCAGCAGGTCTTATCGAGTTACATGCCAGTTTATAAAAGCGCTGCTCCTCCTAGTGCTTTAACTCAGAACTCTGCTGAAGTTGGCGCCGTCGAGCAAACGTCGGCCTCCTGGTGGGACCGAAGCGTCGGGCGGCGGAGCGTTGGCCCGGCGTTGGCAGAGCGGATATTCTCTGGATGGAGAAACGTTGGCTCTGCGATTAAATGCCCGGCCAACATTATTCTAACGGACAATGACGATGACGGCTGGCACACGGCGTTGGCGTCCGTTTGATCAGCTCGTCCCCAGATGTGGGTTTGATCGCCGGGCCGGCGGGCGGGACTCGGGTTACGGAGCGAGTTTTTCACTCAATTTAATATATAGTTAATAGTTAATTAATCCATACTGTAATTTGCACCTTATTTAATTTGTAATATAAATGTTCAGCTAAATTGCACCATACAGTAAATAGTATTTTGATTTGTTTTTTTTTACTAAGTCACCTTATTTATTTACACACTGAGCCACTACCTTTGCAGTATTACTACGTCACTTTGACGTACTTTAAAGTACTATGTCACTTTTATGTTCCTACAGCGCATACATGTGTATATATTGTGTATTTCTGATAGTGTAAATTCTGCTGCACTTTTTGTATATTTGAATTATCTTTGATAATTCAAATATAATTAACTTGAAACTTGAGTTGTGCCGGGTTCACTTTGGAGATTAAAATTAAAATAAAAAAAACTTGGCAACTCTGGAATTTGAACCATGTTCTGTAGTTTTACTCTCAGGTTCCAGCTCGCATCCAGTCGGGTACCGGAGTCACGAGTCACGAGTCGTGAGTCACATGCAGCACTGTGTTAAATGATCTGCAGTGTGGTGGGTTCTAATCTACCCTCTCATTCGCGTTCTTTCAATTTTAAAGAACCGATGACTGTTTTTAAAGAATGAAGCAGAGAATCGGGTGGCACACTAAACGGAGAACATTAGGGAACATGTGCAGCAATTAAAAGCTTGTTTGTCTTGAGAACTGGATCAGAACCAGGTTCTTTAAACCCAACAGGCTGCAGACATCATACACACACACAGCCATACACACACACACACACACACATGAGAGACAGAGGTGTCAGACTGCACTCCAGGCAACAAAGCCCACAGTGTGGATGGCTTTTGGAGAACAGGGCGGGGTCAAGGAACACGCCGTCACGGGAACCGGGATTTTAAAAGAACGTGGTCGGAGGTTATACGTTTTACCCCCACGCCACCAAGCGGCCGTTCGGTACCCGTTTATCAACAGGTTCTGATGAGAACATTAGGCTCTAAAGGAGAACCGTGTGACCCGAGCTACTTTCCGTGTTTCTCGGTCGCAGATTCAGACAGGTTTCTGGGTTATTGGAGCTCAACAGAGACACATTTATCCGAGACGTTCTGTCTGATACCGGACCGGTTCTACCCACCGACACGCACAACACTGGAGCTATAATGAGACCAGCAGGTCAAGGACTTACCCCTGCCTTTCAGAGTCCACCAGGACACGCACCAGGATCCCCGTGACTGCAACCAAAATGGGGTAATGATCCACACTCTCCAGTCCTGTACACACACACACACACACACACACACACACATTAGAACCAACATGAAAAAGCAACAAGATGCTGAACTATAGTGGAATAGCAGATTTTTAATAAATGTTATTATTAATATTATTATTATTATTATGAATATAATAAAAGCTCATCTATAATTCATCCATCCATTATCTTCCGCTTTATCCTCTACTAGGGTCGTGGGGTATGGGGGTGTTCCCCATGCCCATCCAGGAGACAACGTTTCGGGTGCTGGGCAGATACACCCAGGACAGGACGCCAATCTATCACTGGACACACCTACGACTGTGGGAGGAAACCAGAGAACCTCGAGGAAACCCACGGGGACACAGGGAGAACATGGAAACGCCACCCAGATTGGGATTCGAACATGGAATACCTAGTGCTGAGAGAGAACATGCTAAACCACTAAGCCACCGTGACGCCCCCCTCATCTATAATAATTATTAATTTATTATTAATAAATGAATAAATGTGTTACTTTTTTCAATAAACGTATTTATGAATCAAACCTTAATTGTATTATTATAGTGTTTGTAAACATTTTATTAAAGCAATAAGACACTCGAGGTTGTGTAATTACTGTGAATAAATCACAGGAAAATACTCGTTCGGACTAATTACACCTCTTTCCCATTTTTTTTAATAATGCCACGCCCCCCTCTCGCACCGTACTGCTTGAGCAACGTGATGTAAAATGTAAAGAAAGTAAATGAAAAGCAGAAGATGTTTGAAATATAAAATTCCCTTTGATTTAAACCTCTCTCGAACCTCACATTCAAATTTAATTTAGATAAACAATTCCGCAGAAAATCCCTCGTTGGGTCCGGTCCCCGCGAGGACGAGGAGGAGGAGGAGGTAATTTCCTGAAGAGCAGGCAGCTGAATACAGAGCAGAGGTCCAAAATGAGCCTCCTCTGCCGACGGAGACCGGGGCGGCCCTCGTGATAACGCCGCGCTCAATGCAAATTGCACCTGGGCCCATTCGGCCAGATGAGCCGGAGCCGGACGGCGCCCAACTAATAATTGGATTTGTGGAGTGAACAGAATGACTCGGGGTGGGGGGGTGGGGTGATGGAGCACGGGATTATTTGCCTTCTTGGAATTCATTAACTTTAGACGAGGCGTGAAAAGGAACCTAGAAGGGCAAACAGCGTCGCCTTTGAACCCGTCGTTAGCGTGCGAACGCTTTGCGCCCCCTCCCCGTCGGGTTATACACTGTTCATTACCGCGGAACCAGGCGGCTGATTAGAGACGATGCAGTTTGAATGAACACAAAGGTTTCGGCTCATGAACATCTTTCCGCCGGTACAGAAGGCCGAGATCAGGTTTTCCTCAAGTGCATTTGCATTCCGTCTTTTTGAGATCTCGTCACGCGTGCACTCAACTCTGCGCCGCTAACAAGCAGAGCAAATCGAAACCCCGCCCCTCGGGTGCCACGGCGGCCTCCCGCGAGATGAACACTCGAACGGTGACCTTGAATTCAGGCATTACGAAAACCGTCACTCCACTCGGTCTCAGACGGATCGGCCTGCGGGACGAAGGATGGACTCCGAGATCCAGTGACCAGAGATCTGAGACTGACACGCCGGCGGTGACGTGGGGTCCGAGTGGCGGCTTCATCAGAAGCTCATTAGGCCACGGGGATGCTCCACCATCTGAGCCACGCAAGCGTTCAGAGAAACATTCCCTCCATTGGCTCCCTGTACCTGCTGCCTACAGAGCCACCCTCACTCTATCTTTTCAAAATACACTCCGACTCGTTCACTTGGCTCCAGTGATGATCGCCCCCTGGTGGTTCCACCTCACCGAGGAGCTCATTCTCACTCCTCGGGTATTGTAGGGCATGGTAGCTCAGTGGTTAGGGTGTTGGGCTATCAATCTGAAGGTTGGGGGTTCAAATCCCAGGTCCCCTGAAGTTACCAGTGTGGGTCCTTGAGTAAGGCCCTTAACCCTCATTGCTCCAGGGGTGTTGTGATTAACCCTGTGCTCACCTTCTATGTCGCTTTGGATAAAAGCGTCTGCTAAATGACCCAATGCAATCACTCCGTGGCGTCCAACACTGCAACATGGTAGTACGATCTTCCCAACTCTGTCCGTAAGGCAGAATCACTCTGCAGTTTTAAGAAACTACTGAAGACGCAACTTTTTAACAAATACCTGTTGTAAATTTTTTTTTTAAATAAATAAATAAAAAAGGGGGGGGGCGCAGCATCAAATAACAATCAGGTTTGATGATTTTACAGTGTAGATGGTTTTCTTCATAACTTCTGACTTGTGATGTTCTCATTTGTAAGTCGCTTTGGATAAAAGCGTCGGCTGAATGACTAAATGTAAATGTAAACAAACGGCACACAAAGTGCACCACCGGTGGACAGCGCCGGCAATACATCTCTCATGTTTACCTGGAAGACGGAGGTTGACCACGCGGTCAAAGAGGTTCCGCTCGGCCGTGACCCGATTCAGCACCTGGTTCAGCAGCTGCGAGACAAACACACCGATCAGAACGGGCAATTAACACACAAACGTACGGCAAACATTCACCGACGTCGAGATGAACGTGTGAAAATGTCTTTCTTGTTGGAGGACACGTTCGGGTGGCAGGGTTTTCAGAACACAATTTTTACAATCTGAAGAAATATCATTGGAATGACTTACAGCGGTGCAGTGTTTAGCACATTCACCTCACAGTGCTGGGGATCAAAGGTTCACATCCTGATCTGGGTGGAGTTTGCATGTTCTCCCCGTTTCCACGTGGGTTTCCTCCAGGTTCTCCGGTTTCCTCCCACAGTCCAAAAACTGAGTGCTCTAAATTGCCCCATATAGAGTTTGTTTGTGTGTGCTCACTGATAGATTGCCCCCCCTGTCCTGGGTGTATCTGCCCAGCGCCCGAAACATAAGGAACCCCCCCACGACCCTAGTAGAGGATAGAGCAGAAGATAGACACCAAAATCGTTCTACTGGGCTTTTACAGCATCCCATAATAAACCTCAGCAACAGGTAACTCGCCCTCTTTAGGGTGTTCATGTCTCTCTCTCTCTCCTCCAGTCGGTAAGAGGAGAGATGATTAGTGGCACAAATCCCATTCACCTGATCTGCGTCCCGCCCGCAGACTCCGCCCCCCTTGCTCTCATTCATGCGTCCACATTTCCACCGCAGACCTTGCCTTCGAAAGGCTCGGGGACTTTTTTACATAATTAATGACGGGATGTCAGGGTGCCGGCTGAGCGCTCTGTAAACTCATCTAATTAAAGCCTGATGAAAGGAACGCGTCCGGCGCCCGAAACATGATTCATCACGCAGAAGAAAAAGTTCACGATGCTCGGAATTAAATTAGACGAATCGGGACAGTCCTGAGGGAGACGGCGGCGGCATTGATAAAGCGGCGCAGGTTCAATTATCACTTCATAAATAATCACACACACACACACACACACACACACGGGCGCAGAGGCAGGACGCTTCAAGTGCCGCTTAAAACAAGTGCTTCTCAGCGACGTGTGGTTAACAAACCCTGCGATGACAACAACACACACACACACACACACACACACACACACAGGCTTCATGCCAAACCAGCTCGCAATACAAAGAGGCTTAAAACTCATAACAAAGGGGTTCAGTGTCTCACTGAGAATAATTCAAAACGCTCGGGAAACACGCGAAACGCAGGTTCATCCTCACAGACGGGCATGAGGGTCGACATCCCAGAACTCTGCAGTGAGGTGGTGGTGGCGCTACACTCACTAAAGCCTCATTTATACTCCCTCTGCGTACGAAAATGTGTACGTGCGCTTCATGCATTATAACAGTTACTGCCCACATACTTCCTTGCGTCAGCTCCGTTGATATGGTTGTTGAACACCACATCCATTAGAGGGCAGTTTAGAGTAAAAATCAAACATGGCGACGGCGGAGGAACTTCTGATTTTGTACATACTGCAAAAACGACAAAAAAGGCAGCGTTCTAGACGGCGGTGGTCTGTGAGGCCACTGAACAGGTCGCGACATTTGGATGGAGAATTTTATTCACTTGTCCGCCCAATGAGGGAAATTGATGACGAACGTCATTTCCAATACTTTTGGATGTCTGCCAGGGCATTCGATAACTTGCTTTGCTTTGTAACAACTGTTTGTCCCTGTGCTCCGGCGAAGTAACATCATATAAATGATTCAAATTGCGCACACACTCGTATAACCGGTCTTCAAAAAGTTCCACCATGTTTTTCTTCTTCTTCGTGTACATATGGAAGTGGTCGCATCATGCACTGCCCCCACGGTTTCCAGTGGTATTGCTCCGTCCTGTCCGCATCCGCAAGCTTTCAGAAAACGTGCAAATTACGTACGAAATGAACGCAGAGTACGGACAAAAGGCCCCGTCCGTATCCGTTACCGTATTTAACGTTGAGCATAAATGAGCCTTAATAGTGTGAGGACTGTGTGTGTGAGTGTGTGGGCTTTGGAATCCCTTACTGTTGTTGGAACAGTGACCCCTATGGGCTGCATAGGTAGCAAACAGTGGGGACCCTGGTACAGAGGCTCCTCCCCTTTGTGTCGTTCTAAAGTTAGTGAATAAGAATCTGCACGTCTGATGAGTGAGGTACGTCAAGGCCACGCCCCTTCTCAAACCGCAGTTCCCAGAACGTTATGAAATGAAGCCTAATTTTGGTTTATAAATGCTGGAATGAGATAAACACTTCAGTTTTAAGCCTTAAGATCCACCCATCCATTATCCTCCACTTTATCCTATATTAGGGTCGCGGGGGGTTCCCCATGCCCATCCAGGGGAGGACGTTTCGGGTGCTGGGCAGCTACACCCAGGACAGGACGCCAATCTACTATCACTGGGCACACACTCACTCTATATGGGGCAATTTGGAGAATTCAATTGACCTTAATCCATGTTTTTGGACTGTGGGAGGAAACCGGAGAACCCGGAGGAAACCCACGCGGACATGGGGAGAACATGGAAACTCCACTCAGGTGGGGATTCAAACCGAGAATCCCCAGCACTGAGAGGAGATCATGCTAAACCATTAAGCCACCGTGCCGCCCCAAGCCTTAAGGTCGATCACCTAAATTATTCAGGACACGTTTGATCTTTTGAAAGCCTTGGCGGCGTCCGAGCTCGGGGTGACGTGTGGCGGCGTCCACTCACCTGAGCCAGGCGACGGAGAAGCAGTTCGGCCGACGGCCGGCTCCAGTCCAGAAAGATCTCGGGTACCAACGTGATGGTCATCTCCAGCACGCGGAGCAGGCTGACGGACAGGTCGAAACAGGTGGCGCACACCTTCAGCTGCCGGGTGTCCACAAAGTTACGCTCCGGGCGCTCGGCCGCCTGCTGGATCTGACACGAGAGGCATCGCCAATCAGAGCCACATCATCACACATCATCAGACGGGATAGGGTTAGGGTTCATTTAAGCGTCTTTGAGGTCCCTAAAAGCGCTTTATAAATAAAATGTATTATTATTATTATTATTATTATTATTCATTCACCGTGATTCGGGTTGAAATAGCATCGTAATCGTTAAACTTAGTGGAGATGGCGGCGGTCTCACCCTCATGCACCCCGACGCCTCGCTCACCTCCTGAATCATGCCGATGAACTCGGAGAAGGCCCAGTTCAGCTGGTTGAGGACGCTGTTGAGGAAGCTGGCGGCCATGTCTCTGTCCTGACTCAGGAGTTCAGCCATGTGCCGTTGGAGCAGCAGCGACGGACACGGTTCTGCAACCCACCCGAGAACAGAGAGCTTAAAAAAACACGTACGCAGTCATTCTAAAGCAAATTTATATAAATATATAACACTACAGTGGAACATGGACAGCATCACTCTGAGAACCGAGGAGAAATCTTATTTAAAAAATATTTGCTATTGATGATTTACAGTGTGGGTGGCACAGGGGCTTAGTGTTTGGCATGTTCTCCTCTCAGCGCTTGGGATTCCCAATTTGAATCCCAATGTTCTTCCTGTGTCCGCGTGGGTTTCCTCCGGGTTCTCCGGTTTCCTCCCACAGTCCAAAAGCATGGATCAAGGGCAATTGAGTTCTCCAAATTGCCCTATATAGAGTGTGTGTGTGTGTCCAGTGATAGATTGGCGTCCTGCCCTGAGTGTATCTGCCCAGCGCCCGAAATGTTCTCCCCTGGATGGGTATGGGGAACCCCCCCGTGACCCTAATAGAGGATAAAGCGGAAGATGATGGATGGATGGATAATTTACAGCATCCAGGTTCAAATCCCCATCTGGGTGGAGTTTGCATGTTCTCCCCGTGTCCACGTGGGTTTCCTCTGGGTTCTCCAGTTTCCTCCCACAGTCCAAAGACATGGAAATATAAATGGTAAATTGAACGCTCTAATGGAGATATTAATATATGAGTTTTACAGGTTCTCCTCAAAGCACTTATGTTCTCTATGTTTACACGCGAGTTAAAATTAAATACAAAAAGGGAGAAAAAAAAAGGAGAAAACACAACTTAAATAAAGAATGTGTGTCCTACAGACCAGCCGCATTCCCAGTTTAGAACCCAGAGGATGACCTTTAGCGCAGATGTTTATATATTTACATGTATAAAAATAAAATTCCACTATTTCTCTAAACGCTCTTCCCACCGTTAATCAGAGCAGATCTGCAGCAGGACGTTCCACAG